>JAQGBM010001029.1:0-11541 GCA_034698405.1 Symphylella vulgaris | reverse complement strand
CTCCATTTTTGGGGAAAATCGCCCCCCCCCCCCCCAGCAGCAGACCTTAAAACCGGGCCTGATTTATACTTTTAGAAATAAAATTTTAACCCCCATTTGAATATCCCCCCCCCCAAACTGAATTCCTGCCTACGCCCCTGTTGCTGGGGAGCTATATAGAACTCGTAAAACCTAAAACCGAACCTGTTTCGGGAAAATGCTAATGGTAATCGATTATGAAATAATTAATTTTTCTATTTGTAGATCTCCTTTATAAGGCACCAGAATTATTAAGAGATGCATGTGAATTTATAACTGGATCTCAAAAGGGCGATGTGTATTCATTTGCCATTATTCTCTATGAAATCCACTGTCGACATGGGCCTTACGGACAGATAGACATGACCCCTCTGGGTAATTAGCTTCTTTTATAACTTAATAGAATTTTATTAATAACATGCTCAAAATGCATTGAAAAACTTCAATTCCATTCCACAATTATTTTCCCATCAACTTTTTTTCACATTGCCATAAGTGGATTTGTGCTTACTAAGCCACTGTTTGGTCAACAATAAACATCTGTGCCATAATAACCCACCTTAGCAACAATGAGCAAATCAGGCATGGTGTGCAACCAGTGCAATGGTCCAACGTAACTTAGGATAGTGTATTGGTTGTACTGCTTATTATAAGTTTTTTGTTTGTGCATAAACAAAATTGTTTGCAGAAATCGTAACGAGAGTGAGGAACCTGGATGAGAAAGCACAACTATTTCGTCCTCAAATTGAACTACTAGAAAATCCATTCGATTTTGTTCGGGATTGTCTTAAAGAATGTTGGGCGGAAAATCCGGAACACAGGCCAGATTTCAAAGCTATTCGATTTAAGTTGAGGCCACTCAGAAAAGGAATGTAAGTCGATATTATGTAACGTTTTAACAGTATAGCCTCAGTAGGCGATACACATACACCTAAGATAACCAAGAAGATAGACTAACTTTAACCGATCATTCTAACTTTATTGGTATTTTCTTGTTTTTCAATTAGCCTACTTAACGACAAAATAAATAATATCAGTCCAGCTGCGTATTATATATAAATTTTGTGAACTTTAAAAAAAAAAAGAATTCATACATTTGCAACTTTTACTTACAGACTTTTACTTAACTTACGACTTTCTTGCAAGAAAGTCGCAAATATTGTTGTTTTATTATGTTTAACTTCAGGCAAGACCCAACCCATTTAAATAAATGTAACTATTATATAACTTCAATTCTCTGTGGTGAATGGAATCCGATTTAATATCTCCAAAAAATATAATTACGACACTACTTTACTTAGTTGCAGTAACTTTTTATTTCTTAGTCGAACTCATTAGTAATCAATAGCGTTAAATGTTACGGGTGCCTCCGCACTCCATCGTCAGACGCGATAACTATTATAGTTGAGTGTTGTGTCTTAAAAGTCAGAAGAAGAGTCTACCCGAAAAGCAAATTTTATAAATAATGTTTTTAAGTTTTCGTAAAAATTAATAAATGAATAACTAAACTGATGTGAAGTAACTTATGTTTTTAAGAAAATACTAGTTTGAGTGATGTAGGACATATAAATAATTACCTTGAAATTATTGTGAAAAACTTTCTTATAAATACAGAAATTCATATGAATATGATCGATCAATCCATAGGTACCGTAACACGGTTTTTAATCTATCTTTTCATTATCTATAGGAAACCCAATATTTTCGACAACATGTTAGCTCTGATGAAAAAGTACGCTACCAATTTGGAAGCTCTTGTCGAAGAAAGGACGGACCAGTTGATCGAAGAGAAGAAAAAAACCGATGCATTGCTTCATGAAATGCTACCGAAGTAAGCATACAGTATAAACAAAGCAAATTAATATACAATTTTTTGATAATATACGGTTATACCGGACGGTAAAACCGTGGCTATATAGTATACCAAGTTTTTATACTTTTACATAACTAAAGTTAGGTAGATAACTTAATCTTAACGTTAGAGTACTATAATATAAAGGATTACGGTGCGTTTAACATCCGATCCCACCAAGGGTGATTAGTATAAGTTAATATTTATGATTAGGTGGAAAAAGATTAGACTGTTTATGGGCCCCAAATTGGCTAAAAAATTAATTTATTCTAAGATTTAGAAAATGCCCTTTTCTAAAATTTGGGTAACGTTTGTTTAAAATCTATTCATTTGGTGGCACGTAAATCAGCTTTTTAATTTCACCTAATCAACGATTACACTAAACAAACACTGAATGGTGGGATCGGGTTAATAGGACAGAATTTTAATTTTAATAGTACGGCCCTTTTAATTATTTTTTAAATGATTTCTGCGGCTTAAGAAAAAATATCCCCAGTATCGGAGATACTGTTTATAGCCAGTGATAACTTATAATAATTACTCTAACTAAAACATGGGGTAAACAAGTCAGTGACTTTGATAAAATCTTAATTAGCCTCTAGATTATACTCGTACAATCACTTCGGCTGCTGTAACATGTGTGCTGGGTTATGTGCTTACTTCATTCTCTTGTTGAATTATCTACTACGATAGAAAAAGAATAATTAACATCATAACAGAGATTACTATAATTATATCACCGTAACACAGCTACACTAAAATTATGTATAAACTGTTACAGAATAATCCCACTTTTTTCATTTTATAAATCTGTAATCTTGTACTTGTAGGTCTATTGAGTATTGAATTTTGGAATTAAGTTACTGTACTTATTTCAATAATCAAAGTCTAAAGACGAAAAGGTGATAGTCTAATTTTCATTAGGATCGATACAAATATCGATTCTAGATATCCTATAATAAAATTCCAAAGTTTCTTTTTATGCGAAAGTTTATCAATGGTCATTAGCAAAGAATCTTGTATCTCGTAGAAAGATGTTTTTCCTTCTTTTTATAAAAATGGTTTTATTTACTTTTGCTCAAGTTTTCCTGGTGTTGGCTTTAGATATACTGCTACTTCCCGTAATTTTACTAGTCATTCTGGTTTTTGCGTTCACCTATTTGGCTAAAATATGCGTCAACAGTATCTACAATCGTGATGGAAGGCTTGAACTTGTGAATGGAAATGATGCCTTTTGGGTCGACCATGACGAAAAACTGCAATTTTTCTTCACGGCATTTTTCAAGATCAGAGGTAAAATGAACGTTGAGAAACTGAAATCTATGGTCAAAGACATGATGGAAGATAGGACTAAAAGTGGACAGTTTGTGATGGACAAGTTTCGGAAACATATTGTGCGGATAGGCGAATTTTTCTTCTGGGAACCCGATCGAGAATTTAAAATCGAAGACCACGTCCAAGAATTCCCTGAACGGATCATACGAAACGAAGAAGATATGAAGGTTCTAGTAAACGAATTGAATTCCGTCAAAAGTATTTTACCAGAAGACATGTCTCAGTGGTCTTTACACCTGTATCCGCTCCAAGAAACCGAAGATGAAAAGTTTCTGTTTGTAGTTCGCTGTCAGCACAGTTTAATGGATGGAATGCACGGTGCAAGCATTTTTGGAAAGTATTTATGTGAAGGGGAATTTGACCAATCTACCTTAAGAAATTTACTCGCAAAGTTGCTTTCAGCGCCGAAATGGAAAATTTTGCTTATAAAAATGTTATCTATAATTTACTTTCCATATTTTGTTTTAATTAATACGTTGGTAAAGGAAAAAACACCTTTCACAGCAGGAGACAATGTTAATATTGTTGGAAAACCAGTAACCAGTTTTTCCAAACCAATTGAACTGAAGGTGGTAAAGAGAATTAAAGATAAATTTAAAACTTCAGTGAACGATGTTTTGTTGGCTTGTTTATCTCAGAGTTTGAACAAATGTTTTCAAAAACATGGACTTAAGGTTTCACAAATATTTCGTGTAGGCCAAGCAGTTACTTTGGCAGACCCGAACAAAGTTTTTGAACCGAGGAACCGTTTAGGCTGTCTTGTAATGAAGTTACCAATGTATTGCTCATCTGCGGAAGAAGCTCTGAAGAAAATTCAACAAGAAACAAATGGCTTGAGAGCGATGATTTTCACATTTATCGGATGTTATATTACTGGATTTAATGTAAACTATCTACCATACAAACTTGCTAAATACTGCGCTGCAAAATTTGAGATTAGTTCAATTGTGAGCAACATGCCATTCTGCGACTACACGGAACGATTCTGTGGAGGAAACTTGGAAAATGCCTTCTTTACTCTACCTTACAAAGGAAAAACAGGTAATTGATGTTTTGTATTACAATCTAAACTTTATAGAGTCACCTGAAGTAAAATGTTTAACCACAATTAAATAATACCGCATTATAGCCTTAACAATTTAGTGTTTTCTATGAGAAGATATACATTAGAATTGTAATCCTATAATGGGAATAATATTAAGGTCCACGAACTTTGAAATGTGGACATTATCCGTAGGCTATATATATCACTAGTAAAATTTTCCGTATGTACCCCGTACAGTGCAACGACTAAAGATCAAACTAAATTAAAGTATACCATTTTTTAACCATAATGGAATTAGGGCCTATTATATCATTTTGATTTTTAAACATACAGGAAAAAGTAAACAATTACACAAATCACAGTTTGTACATATATAGGGGTTACAATTCAAGTTTTCGCGCCAAAACATATTTTTTAATTAATTTAAAAATGACGCAAAATTTCGAAAAAGTATACGAAGCAAGGGCAAGTTACAGAAATTAGATATGTAGTCATTTCAAAACAAACCGGAATGATCTTTAAAATACGATTTAACCGTATTTTAAAGATTACAAGGTCTTTTTTTTTCCTCCTGAAATGACGACAAATCGAATTTCTGTTTTCCCTTGCTTCTTATACTTTTTCGAAATTTTGCTTCATTTTTAAATTATTCAAAAAAATATGTTTTGGCGCGAAAACTTGAATTGTAACCTTTAACTGCAGGTGCTGATTTTCGTGAATATTATTTTTTAAAGGTTAAGTTATATCTAATAATTTTTTTTTCAGGATCATCGATAACCTTTTCCACTTATAGTAACTCGGTACGGGCGTCAATTACGGTAGACGAAAATTTGATACCAGGACAAGGCATTCTGGACGATATTATGTTACAATTTGAAAACGAACTTGAAAATATGGACAATGAAGATTGAATGAAGATAATGTGAATAAGTGCACACTAATTGCGCTGTTTTTATAACGGGGCATTACGAGGTATTATTAGCAGGGTACGGAACCGGAACCCAGAACCATGTTTATAAAACAATTTAGAGTAGCCTATACTTTTATAATTTAAAGAATGGGAAACTTTCACATAAATATCTTAAAAAAAAGGAAAAAAATGGAACCGAAATTTACTTTAAAATAATATAAAAAAAAATAGCCTGTAATCCTGTAAATTTGAAATACTCGTATACCCAATAATATTATACAAGTAGGCTATACCCCGTATATACGTGTATTTGGAACTACGAGCCGGAACAGAAATATGAAACGACGCCGAACCCTGATATATATTTTTAATAGTTTTATTTTTCTAAACTGATTCTTATTTAGCAGTATATCATACAGTATCTACGTATAATATCATCATCATTGTGAAATGTCAAGAGAAATTTAGAACTTAATATTTAGAGATAAAAATTAATTTAATGTATTTGCGCTTACATTTCTGCATTCGACATTAAGTTAGCAGGAATGTATTCAAATTCGTGATAATATGTTCGCCATTTGAGTCCCATTCGAATATTCGAGCCAGAAACGAGTTTAATTAATGCCTATAATCATGAATGCCTATATAATAATGTCGAATGCAGAAATGTAAGGTCAAATTATGTTTGTTAGCAAAATCTCTCTATTGTAATATAACTTATATAATGTAGATTGTAGAGTTACTGTATTGGCTATGTGTGTAATAAACTTAAAAGTATAAGTATCGATCATCTATCATCTATTTTTGGTATCATGTCATGCAGTATAATATATCCTAAACCTATAATTCTAAGTCGGGTTACATAATGCAGCAATTATACGGTCACAGAAATAAACGATTCTGTATGGTAAAAAGTATGTTTACGCAGCAGTAACGAATTACAGGATAATTCTCAGGTTTTGGGTCTCATGCAGCAGCTGTTACGTCGGTGTTTGTTATTTAAAACTGATTTAGGCTATTGTTTTGATTCACAATAATATATTTCTTACAGTAAGTTGAAACAACAAACTTAAGGTATTAAGATTAAGAACCATTTGGTGAATTTCTTGATTGCTTAAATTTTTTTCCGAATATTTTTGGAGTAAAATTTCGTAATAATATTAGGGTCTAATTTCTTCGTATCTTGGATGATGCCCATTACTCATTAGATTGATATTTTCCCCCATTCAGACTAATTTAAAACATGCTTTTCTTAATACGAAGTAAGGGTGTGTATACCGTATAAGTACTCCGTATAGGCTACCAAATATTAATAAGTTAATAATTATTACTTTTAAAAAATTACATTTGAAGATATATACAAGTTATAAAATTGAAAATGGGTCAGCTTCGTGCTTTTAGTGTTAAAGAACTTTCCTTTTAAACAGGTATGTTGCTGAACAGCTGAAAAGAGGCAACAAGGTGGAAGCAGAGTCATTTGACACAGTTACAATCTACTTTAGTGATATCGTTGGCTTTACGGAAATGTCGGCAGAAAGTAATCCACTTCAGGTAGGTATTAAGTTATAAGGCTATGCAATGCATATAAAACGCCTTTTTTACTCAGTCAAAATTTTTTCGAAATATCCGATTATGTAAAATTGAAAGAAGATAAGCTACAGCCTTACTAGGCCTATACCTTACATCTAAACATAACCATTTCCAATAATATTATTATTAAAATTAAAATACGCTATTTTATTTCTTATAATTTTTACGCAAACGGAGGGGGGGGGGGGTACCATAGTAACCCATGATTATTGAAAACCGTGCCGTGAGTTATATTATTTTTTATATAAACTTAGCTTATTTTTATAATTTTGTGTGAATTGATTTTATAACTTACTGCTTGTAAGTTAATAATATGTTAGAGACATCTAGCAGCTGTCATGATAAATTGTATAAGTTACATAATATACAGTATCATGCAGTCTTTATTCGACTATAACTTACAGTATAATACTGGTATTTCTTTTAAATAATATTGGAACTTAAAACACTTAAATATTAAATGTTTATGATGGATCCTTGCATCATGTAAATCAATCACCACCATTTTTAATGTTTTGTTGAACTTAATTTCAGATTGTTGATTTTTTAAATGATCTTTACACCTGCTTCGATTCCATTATCGAAAATTACGATGTTTACAAAGTGGAGACGATAGGTGATGCCTACATGGTGGTTAGCGGTTTGCCTATTCTAAACGGCGACAACCATGCCGGTGAAATTGCGTCGATGTCTCTACATCTTCTTGAAGCTATTAGAAAGTTCAGAATTCGACACAGGCCCACGGACACCCTTATGCTCCGAATTGGAATCCATTCTGGTAATTATGACTGAAGGAAACCATCTTTTATGATGTTTTCAAATTCTGTATTTTTTGCTAATATTGGTTATATTCTTTGGCAGGACCGGTAGTAGCTGGTGTTGTTGGTTTGAAAATGCCAAGATACTGCCTCTTTGGAGATACAGTAAATACATCATCTCGAATGGAATCAAATGGTCTTCGTGAGTATATTATCTTAACTGTGCCATTTTCTTTATTAACTTGCTCGTATAGTTATTATAATTGCTGGGCACATTTTGTTTTGTTTATAAAGCTTTGAAGATTCATTGCAGCGAAGCTTGTAGGAATATTCTTTGTAAAATTGGAGGTTATAAGTTGGAGGAAAGAGGAATAATTAAAATGAAGGTTTGTTTAAACAATTTTGTAAATAAATTTAGAGATTTTAATGTATAGGCTACTGTATATCGAATGTTTCTGCCTACAATTTCTAGGGAAAAGGTGATATGAAGACTTATTGGCTGATTGGAGAAGATCCTGATTGGCGAGAAAGGCGAGCCAAGGTTCGTTCCATTCGACAAAATGCGTACCGGAACATTTACAGGAACGAGGACATCAGGAATGCTACAACGTGTAACGGATTTGCTCCTGGGTTGCGCAGCTCTCTGAAGAAGCGTTTGGCCAACAACATGATCTCTGAGAAACAGCAAAATTCTGGACGGGATTGGACCAAAAAACTGCGGTTTGTCAGGAAAAATTCGACAGAGGCTGTTGTAGAGAACGAAGAAGTGTGTCACAATAATAGAAACTACGCATCTAACAAGAAGCACCAAAATGCAGGCGATGTGACCGTTCCTCTACTGTCAGATGAAGATTCCAGAATCAATATGGATAGATTATCTTCAGTAGAAGGTTCCGCATATTCTGATGTCAAAGATTCGGTGCTTCTCATCGAAGATGTGGGAGAAATGGGCCTGAAAGATGGAAAATTGAATGTATTGGAAGCATCTGATAAATCCGAAACCAAAGTCTAAAATCACACCAATAGCGTCAAAATAATCACAATATTGTGGTGTGAATATTGTTTATAACGTTCCAGAAATATAGTGTCATGATTATTTTATCAATCTTTTCTTGGATCCTTTACGGTTTCATAATGCTTTGAAATATTTGTAAAAATTTTATTATACATTTTTTAAAATTTATTTTAATAATGATTATTACGGTTTCATAATACTTTGAAATATTAATTTTGTAAAAAAAATTATTATTAATTTTTAAAATTATTTTTATAATAAGAATTCAATAGAGAATAATATGTTTTATTTTTAAATAGAAATCGAATATGAATAGGCCTACTAAGTTTCATGCCTTAAAACATTACTAAATTTATATAAGTAATTCGATAGAATTATTCCAATTGTATTAAATTCTAGTCAGGAAGAAATTTTAAAATAATATTACCATGCATACATTTCTGTATTTTAATATTAGCCGCAAAAGGTACACCTTTAATATTCGTTGTTCCTGAAAATCTCGTACATTAACTTATTTGGCAGTTGTTAAAATAAAGATAAAACATATAATTGAAAAAAAAAGCTAATTGAAAGTTAAATTAAAATAAATTGATTGTTACTAAAATTAACTTATTATGTTAGAAACAACATAACTTATTTTCATGGTATGCATAAAAATAAAATAATTATTCAATTTGATTTAGGCTAATATGTTTAAAATGGACGTACGGGGTTTTTCTGAGGTTTTTATAGCCTGCACTCATGAATTACCCAACATTAAAATAACATTAAGGGTTACAAATCGTAACTTATTTTAAAGATTACGAAAGTCATTTTTCACCGATTTCAATCCGGTTGTTTTGAAATGATGAAAAAAATTCAAATCTCTGTTGTCCCTTGCTTCGTACATTTTCGAAATTTTTCGTCATTTTCAAATTCGAAAAATGTGTTTTGGCGAGAATCAGAAAACTTGAATTATTGTAACCCCTTAATAATTCGACATCAAGCTTCATATTCCTCAGGGTGAGGACTGAGGAGCCTGCTGGGCAGCCTATCCTATATGGATCGCCTCGAGGGAAAAATACAAACCAAAACGTCGAAATGGACTTTGCAAAATTGTGTGACCAGTCCAACAGAAGTATGATACTGATTTCTTTAGCTTACGTAAATATGGACATTGGACTTACTTTTATGCTCAATAAAAATTGATTCCAGTATAATTATTATATTTTTACCTAAGCAGTGCATGATGAAACCGTAAGATCCTGCCATTTTTATAATTTATTAAATTATTATTGTTTTAGTGAAGGTTACGATTTATAATAATTGAATAATTATTATAATTCAAGTATATTTTGGGGAAGAATAATTTTTTTCTTCAAATTAGCCTTTGGTTAAATTTTGCTTAAATTTTTTTTTACTAATTATATCTGTATTCGTGCAGAACTAACTTCATTTTTAAGATATTGTTATTTTGTTTCTGTGATCTCAGACTATCCGGTAGGCTATACGTCGATTGGGTTAATAAATCATTTAATTAACTTTTGTCGCCTAAAGAATAAATTCGTAAAGATTTTAAATGTGAATATTATTTTTAACTTACTAGGCCTACTATATACGGTACTCGTAACAAAAAATTAACTCGATCATAATTTCTATAATAATTTTAATACCGCTGTCTATTTTAAAAAAAGTAATATTCTTTTTCTGTTAGTTATCAAGAGATGTTGTAAATACGTATTAAAATTATTTAAAATATTATTATTTAATATACTTAACTGATGGTAAGGTTATGTACTTCGTATACAATATTTTGAATTAAATATATTTATTAAAAAACAGTATTACTTTGTATATTATTATTCACACTTATCCAGGGCCACTCCATCATGCAATATTCAGAGTATTCTGAAGTATTCTTCAGAATACTCTGGCAATATTTTTCTAGGCGGGCTAGGCAAATATTAATAACTCGTAATGTGCTTTGCAGTTTATGTAAGTTACATCTTGAATAGTGCGCTAAACGCGCGCTATGAAATAAATGACGCTTGATAATAGTGCTAGCTTATAGAGAAACGAGTTTATGGTACTGTACTGTACGTTTATATACGAATTTGTTTTAAAGCCTTCTTGGTTTGCTTGATATAATATCACGATGATTGTACCTATAATTAGGCTATTATTATGTACAGTACTGTACAATATACATGGTGGTTTGACGAATGCATATTGCACATCCAGTAAATTAGAAATTCCAGGGTGGCAGGGCGCCTCGCGTATACGAACAGTTTGCATTCATTTATAGCGCGTCAACTTCGATAATGAACCCGAACGGGTCCGAGCCTCAGCAAAAAAAATATTTTTGGAGTGATTTATAAATAACCATGTGGCCTGTCGCCTGGATTACCTATTACTCCATAAGTTAGGCGTTTGCCGCTATAGACTAGGTTTCGTAACTCCTGAACGAATTTTTAAGCATCTAAATTCTAATAGGCCTAATTATTATACCGAAATTAATGTCCGTCTTGAAAATATCTTTTTGAATATGGGATCGCTTCATTAAAAATACAAAGATATAAGTTATTTGAGAAAACCTCAATCTAACACAAAATTTCAGTTTTTTCTCAAATATCTTTAATTGTATTTAGGTTATTTAATGCTGTGACCCCATATTATTTTTTCGTATTCGAAAAGATCTATTTAAGCGTCAAATTTTGTTTAGGGGGATCGAATTACCCCGGATAGGCAGCAAAAACACTTTTGCCACTATATACAGTGAGAATTTAATTCGACGCAAAATCGAAAACTATAATATCGCAATTTTTTCAGTCGCGGTTAGATTCTGAAGTTTCGCCACCTCAAATTTAGATCCACTATCTACCATAACCATTTAGATCGATCTTCAGAAAACAGGGTCCCTCATTCCTTCAACCATTATGAGTAGATAGCCCCTGGTTTCTTAACCTTTTTTTCCCGCGACCCAAATTTCTAAATTTTCTAAAATAAATCTAGACTGGCGACCCAATTTTCCCAAAACGG
>JAQGBM010001028.1:0-11551 GCA_034698405.1 Symphylella vulgaris | reverse complement strand
ATAAACTTAGTTGCTTGATTTTACGTTAAACGAGTCGTACGTCTGACATTTATTACTGTAGTTTACTCGATTTTACCCTCAGTTACTATAGTCTATACTAGAGTTTAGTAAATTCCATTTACTACATTTTGCGTCAAAATCTACGCACGTCGTGGCCCGTGAACCCGCTTTTTAATTTCAGATAATCATTGATTACATCACTAATCACTGTAATCAGTATGGTAGGATCGGGTGTAACTTGTTTGGCAACCTTCCTTAGGCCTAGAAAACTGGTTATACATATCTTTAAAATTAACATAGCCACTGGGAAAAATTGGCCACCGTCGCAAAATAAAGCCTTACGCAGGGGTACACAGTGGCTGGGGCGGCAGTGCCCTCCACAGTAAACCGCCGAATTTTAGGTTTCAAGTCGAAGTTGTATCATTTTAACTTCAAAAATGTAAAAGGAGGAAAACAATTTACACAATATTTTTTTATAGATGATTCCTACGTTGACGCGTAAACCATAGAAACACTCGTGATGTTGGTATCACGGGCCATTAAAGCCAATGGCAGAAATACTAATATGTTTTTATTATCATTATAAAATTTTTATTTGGCAACTAGGCTATAAAAATTTTATAATAACAACAAAAATACATGCAATATCCTACATAACTTAATAAAATAATAAAAAAAAAAACACATAATCCTTGAAAAGTATACTAAAAAATAAATAAATTAGTTACAAATAAATAAATAAAAAAGACATATACAATATATTATACAAAATAAAAAGTTTAAAGAAAGATACATAATACATATTACGGCGCAACGAGATTGGAGGTTCCACAGCACGCCTCTCGGTCGCTTCGTATCCTCTCTACTAGTAGAGATAATATATAAGCTTATATATCTCTACTAGTAGAGAGGATACGAATCGCTCGTACAAGGCACTAAATAAACCAAGGACTAGTCCTTGGTTTATTAGTGCCTTGTACGAGCGATTACGCTTCACCCTTATTTATAGTCCAGCGCGAAAATAAAGATCCGAGATCGTGCGTAGGCCTAAACTTCAAAGGCTTAAACCCAAAAATGAGATTTGACGCATATTCAATGCCAAACAGCGAAGAACTTATAGACAGAATTTGCGGAAGTCGGTACCTCACGGTTTGTGACCTGGTCCGAGGTTACTTTCAAATTAAAATGGACCCTGACCATGCCAACAGATCCAGCCTCACTGCCTCATAAGTATAACAGACCTAGTGGTAAAGTCGAAAGAATGCTTTTACAAATTGTAAACACAGTGTGTTTCCGTAATTACTACCACTGCACCAGCCATGTTTGCTCAGGCTCCGACCGCAATTACCGATATGGGAAAGTTGATGGAGAAGTGTTGAAATGCCAGTGCGTTACGTAAATTCTGTTACAGCACACAGTAAATCTTTTCATTGTATTAACAAAAATGGTTAATAAAATAATTGAATAAGTTATTGCAGTTTATATAATATAACTTAGTTTCGGCTCGTTGTAGCCTGTAGGCTATGGTTCATAATAATATAATATAATGTTGGGCAAGTGAAGGTGCAAAATATTCATGAAGCGGAGATTTGGGCGTTGGATCTTGAATCGAAAGTATTAAGAAAATTGTGAATTTTTTCCCCTATATATCCTAGGTTCTTAACCGGGGGTGCCCTTACCCCTTTGGGGTGTGGGAAAGCCTCCCTGGGTGTGCAAGGGCAGGGCGAGCGGACCTCGAAAGAGAGGGGGAAATGCTTAAAATTCACGCAAATTACTCAAATTTTGTAAAAAATTTCAACGTTTGACTTGTTTCTGAAAACATTTTCGCCTCCGAGTCCGACGGTCCCAATTTACCAAAATTACTCAATTTCACCAAATTTTACTCTTAATCCCCCCCCCAGGCAGAAGACCTTAAAACCGCGCGCCTGACTATACTATAAAGTAAATGGACGTTAAATAATAAAGTTAAACAATTTTTTGGGGCGTTACGGTTTCCGGGGGGGGGGGGGGGGTTGGAATTGTCTTCTTTTAAATCAAGGTGGTGTGACGAAGGCACAAGGTTAAGAACCTAGGCCCTATATGATTGAGTAAACCCTTCTGATTTGAGTTCCGGTTTAATGTTACGTGACCGATGAAAATCCGGATATATTTGGTTCTAAAGTTGCATAAAATATTCCCGTTTCCCTAGAAACCTACTCGTATATAGGATACAAACTTCTGGGGACCTTATACTATCTCCCGAATTTCACCGGTGATCTGACATTTTTAAAACGGAAATTTCACGAACTCTTATATTATCTTACGAAAGCAAATTAACAACTTTCTTGATACTTTAATTTTTATAATGGGAAGACTTATACCACCCTCTATCCAACGTCTTTAGGTTTATGTGTGGGGTAACTAGGAAAGACAAAATTAGACATGAATATATAATTAGTGGTAGATTAGGGGTATATAGTACGGGTATCGCAGACAAGATGTGGGAAAACAGATCGAGGTGTAATGGGAATGTGGTTAGAGAAGAGGATCATAGGAAAGTGATGAGTTGTTGTTTTTGCGTATTATTTTACGTGTCTTTTCATCTTTTAGATCAGGCCTGAGAAACCTTTTTATGAGGCGGGCCAATTGGCCAAATATTAATTTAACGGAGTCCAAACGGGCCGAAAGGAAATTTCCACATAGGTAAATCTTCATTTTCACTTTCGTGATTTACATCTTTTTTGACACTTTTTGTGCTCTGCTTTAAATCACTTTTACTCTGCTTTTTGTCAATTTGACCACTTTCACCATCTTCACGAATTTCATCTTCTTGTTCTTCTTTATCTGATTTATGATTTTCACTGATATCATCACTTTGAACATTTTTATTTATCACTTCACTTGGATCAGTGATCTCCATCAGATAAACTCTTTGCACTGGTCGAATCAACACACCACCACTGGTTCGGATCTTCAAGCGTCGAATCTGTCCATCTTTTCCAGGATAGGTCTCCACTACGACTCCAAGCGGCCAGTTGATTCTCTTCTTACCGTCATCGCCTATTAGAACAGTTTGTCCGACTTTAAGGTTCTTCGTTTCTTTCCCTTCATCGAAGTTCTTCAAAGCAAGTTGGCCTAGGTACTCAGTTCGAAATCTTCGCTGTAAGGCCTTTTGTAGGTTGGCCTTGTATCTTGCTCTCTTCTGTAACTGGGTAGCTCCAACTTCGTTCAGGTCAAAAGTTCCGTCTTGTTTTAGGTCTCTCAGAAACAAACTAGGGGTTAAAGGAACCATACCTTCGGAATCAGCACAGTAAGTCAATGGTCTTGAATTGATGGTAGCCTCGCAGTCACATATTACGGAATTGAGCTCTTCATAGGTCAACAAAGCTTTGCCTAATGTACGTTTCAGCAGGTCTTTAATCACACGTACAAGTCGCTCCCAGAACCCTCCCCACCAAGGAGCGGAAGGGGGGTTGAACCTCCATTCGATCCTTTGTAAGTCGCACGTCTTGGTAATTTCTTCCCAATTCAACTTATTGAGTTCATTGTCAGTCCCAACAAAATTAGTTCCATTGTCACAAATTACTATACTAGGTCTTCCTCGTCTGTCAATGAACCTCTTGAACGCATCAATAAAGCACAAAGTTGATAGTGACGTAACTAGCTCTAGGTGTACTGCTCGGTATACAGCACAAGTGAACAGTACCACCCACGCTTTCTGTCCGCCTCTTAGATGCAAAGGTCCGGCTAAATCCAATCCCGTCACTTCAAAAACTGCTGCGTCCTCTACACGTCTTCTTGGCAGACATATTGGATTGGTCTCAACAGCCTTCACATTAAATCTTTGACATCTGACACATCCCCGGATGACCTTTTTAATCAACTTCCTAGCACCAATGATCCAAAACTTTTCTCGTAGCACACCAAATAGAACATTCGGTCCCGCATGACTTGATTTAGAATGTTCTTCTTCGACTAATTTCTTCACTAACTCTTGGCCACCAGGTAACAAAATAGGATATAGGAAATCAGCCGTGTCTTCTCGCTGAACGATCTTTGTTTGCACACGTAAAAGACCATCTTCACCTTCTGCGAGTTGTACCTTTACATCCTGTTTGTCAATTTTTCTCTGCACTCTGTGAAGAATTAGAATTTCTGCTTGGATCTTTTCGTCCGATTTGAGCTCTCCAGTTAACCTTTTGCTTGGATTTCTTGCGTTAAAGGCAAACCGTCTCATCCAGGCCACAATTCGCACAATTTTCTGGTAACTGGAAACTCGTTGTAGACATCTTTCTTCCAAATATTCGTCACTAGCATCAACATTCGTAAGTGCAATATTCTTTTCATCTTTAACTGTGTCTCCAAGGTAAGTAAACTCTAGTTTGGGCCATTCTTCTTCCGGACTTCGAAGCCAGAGTGGGCCCTCCCACCATTTCTCTTGTAGGAGCCGGATCACATTGCAACCCCGGGAAGGAAGATCAGCTGGATTTTGTTCTCCCGGTATGTATTTCCAGTCTTCGGTTTTACTCAAGCCTCTAATTTCTTGCACTCTGTTTTGAACGAAAGTCGTCCATTTACCCGATCTCTTAATCCAACAGAGGGCATTAACCGAATCGCTCCAATACGTAGTCTTTATGTCTTCATCCCCCAGAGCCTGTTTTACTTCTTTGGCTAATCGTGCACCTATTAGACAGGCCAATAGCTCTAACCTGGGAATCGTGACTTTTTCTATGGGGGCCACTCTTGATCTTGCACGGAGAAGGTTTACTTGTGTACTTCCCTCCTTACATGTCCGCAAAAATACGCAAGCCGCGTATGCACTTTGACTTGCATCCGAAAAGACATGAAGTTGGGAAGTCTCTTCTTTCACAGAATACCTGGGTATCTCGATCTTCTCCAACATAGAAATTTGACTTCTCCAGGATTCGAACTTCTCTCGGCACCCCTCTGGAATAGGTTCATCCCATCCAATTTTTGTGTTCCACAATTCTTGCAACATTAATTTTGGTACGAGAGTAACTGGGCACGTATATCCAATTGGATCGAAAACTTTCTGAGCACAAGAAAGAATGGACCTCTTCGTAACCGTTTGTGTTTTATCGCTCAACAGGTGGGATAGGTTACACCGCAGGGTATCTCGGTCCAAATTCCAAATCAGTCCCAGCACAGGCACGTCACTCTTCTCGGGTTTTGGAATGAGGCTACAAGGTTGGTTACTTTCCCAGCAACGTAGATTAAAACAGGCCTCCTTCATTATATAGGTTGCTTCCCGCACAAATTTTTCAAGCTCCTGAAGGGACCCAACACTGGTCACACAATTATCTACGTAAAATGAGTCCTCCAATTTCGTCACAGTTTCTCCAAAGCGATTCCTCATACGACCCAGATGGAATTTCAGAACCCCAGCCAATAAGAAAGGAGAGCTAGTTACACCAAAGACGACGCGTCTGTGTCTATAAATCTTCTCCCCATCCGGGCCGAAAAATCTCAGATAGTCCCTTTGTTCGGGGGCAACCTCGAGCTGAAGGAAAGCCTTCTCCAAATCCGCAACTACGCCCACGGGTTGCCTCCTAAACCTTTCAACAATGGCCGGAATATCTTCAATAAAATTTGGACCCTTTTCCAAGCAATCATTCAGAGAGGGGGTAAATTTCGCACTAGAAGACGCATCAAATACAGGCCGGGTTTTTGTCGTAGCACTATCTTCTTTAAACACTGGCCTATGTGGCAAGTAGTGGCCGAAGTCTTGCCGATTTTCCTCAGGTACTAACTCAATTATATTGTTTCGGCGCCAATCTTCAAATATTTCTTCGTACTCCACTAACTTGCCCTCTTTTTCCAACTTCTGTTTGGTGACCCTGGTCCTTTTCCACGCCACCTCTTTATTATCTGGCAAAGGTGGATGGTCCGCCTTCCAGGGCAACCCTACTTGATATCGACCGTCAAGTTTGATTTTAATATTGTCCTGGAAATTTTTCAGGGCCTCCAATTCATCATTTTTGCGATTTCTCACTCCTGCCGGATCCATAATACCAATGGTGTCCAGACGCCAAATGTCTGATACATTGGAATTCTGCACGTGGAGCGACAGGACACTTAGTGTGGAGTCGGTTTGGCCATCTTTTTTCGTTTCAAGCTTCCCCATGATGGTCCAACCTAATCTCGTTCCGACAGCCACCAAATCTTTTCCGACCGGCCTTATTTCCCCAGTAAATAGCTTACCAGCTATATCAGCACCGATGAGCAGTTGCACTTCACTAGGGCCATTGGGTAATTCAGCCAACTCGATTCCATGGTCCTTTTTCAAATTCTTTTGCTCGTCACTGGGTAGGACTTCAACTTGTCCACAAATTTTAGGCTGGGTCAGGACTTCAAAATTGCAACGGTAAGTTTTTTCTAGGTTACACAAGAACACCTTATGCACACCATGACTTTGAGGAGCAGTTTCCACCCCGCCAAATAGTCCATGTATAACCTTCTCTTCACGGATTTTAGGTAAGCCCAATTTACGCACGGATTCTTCAGTAATATAAGATTTATGACTACCAGTATCGATAAGACAGCGCATCAAAACTTCACTCTTTCCCTCATGCTCTACCCGGACCAACAGGGTATTCAACAAAACTTGGGTCTTGGTCTGGGTCTGGTTTGAAAGAGAACTGGTCTTTAGCTCAGTACTAGCAGCTGTACCCGAAGAGCTATTTTGTTTTGACTTCACATTCAAATCTGGGCATAGACTTACTGCATGGCGTCTATTACAAACAGCACATCTTGTTTTTGCTTTACAGTTGAAAGCATTATGTCCTGTTTTCAAGCAATTAAAACAGGCACTCTTCTTAAGCACAATGCCCTTCTTTTCTTCTACTGACATTTTCCTCGCTTCGTAACAAGAGTTGCTATCGTGAGATTTTTCACAAAATATGCAACCTTGCTTTTCTCTCTTCTCTACACACGCAGCACCATATTTGTTATGGGTGTACATTAGAGAAGAGGCAGTAGAGATTTCTTGGGCTCCATCACTCTTAACTCTGACAGCTTGCTTTTTAAGTTCCGAATATCCAAAATTAGACCTCGCCAAACTAATCATCTCCTCACTGTTTACTTCTTCTTTTAAGAAATTCATTAATTTCTCTAAGGAGCTTGGTTCCGGTACTTTGTTCTTGTCATCACCATCAGCAGGAACAACTTTTTCCATCATACTCGCTCTTTTTCGCTCCCATGTCCTGAGCACTTCAACGGGCAAACAGGACTCAACCAAGGGAGTCAAAAAATCAGCGAATTTGTCCTTCGTCCTGCCTAGGCTCTCCAGGGCTCGCAGATGGCTCTCAATTTGATCGTACAGACTTGCCAAATCATCCGTAACCTTGCCCTTTATAGCATTTAGCAAGACCATGGCCAGCAATTCCCTTACGTATACCTGGATTAACAAGTCCTCACGTCCAAACCGGTTTTTTAGAAGTTCTAGCATCTTAGGATAATTAGTGGCCGAAGGGGGGAAACTGGCTACCAACTGAGCAGCTTTTGAGTTGGGCAACATAGCCTGTACCAAATATTGGAACTTATCTTCATTTACAATGGTTTTATCTTCATCTATCTTTTTAAATTGGCCCCAAAAAGCCAACCATTGCTTCACTTCCCCTGCAAATTTCATCATTTCCAACTTTGGCAATTTAAAAGTCCTTCTTAGCACAGTAGCATCGCTTTCACCAGTTACAGAAGAGCGTGACTTGGGTGGCAGGTTTACGGGCTCTGCAGTTTCAACGTTGACCTTTAGCTCAATATAACGGTCTCCATAACCCTCTGCCGCAACAACCTCGTTATCATACTCTTCCTGCGTAACATTAGGATCATCCAACATGAAATCCTTAATTTTTTCTTGTATTTCATTGAGTCTGTCATTTTTGGACCTTAGCTGCTGTAATAATGCCCTTCTTTTGGGTATATCAGCCTCAGCAGCAGCTAATTCCTGCTCTAATGAGTTAGCAACCTTCGTAAATTCGGATCTCATAGGTTTCCTTTCTTTTTTCAGTCTCTCCATTTTTGTAAGCCAATTATTAACCAAATAGCACAAAATTAGTTACTGACTTACCCAGAGGTCCTCTTTTGTTGGGCGCCAAATGTTGAGGAGCCTCGAAATGGATAGACTTTAGCACAATTTTAAACAAATATAACTTTTATTTTGCCGCAGAAAAGATTATCACATTTTTCTCTTGGTCGCCGCCATATTAACAACAAAACTAGACATGTGTAGCACGTGTTTATCTACATAAACTTTTACTAATCTTACTAAAATATCATTCTTAATTATTCTAAAATATTACCCGTTAAATTGTAATTTAAAACACATAATAAGCACACTTAGTTTACTATAAAATTATCTGAAGTCTGAACTAGCATTTTAGAATGTATCTTTACGTAGCGCGCTACGAAACTAATCGCTAAACAACTCAATGAAAGTTATGACGCTACGAGTACTCACAAATATCCGTTCAACTAAAATGAGCGCTAAATTTAAACTCAATAACAAGCTAGCTGTTCTCAACAGTAACTTACCTATGATTGGCTTGAATTCACTTATTGTTTTAGGAAGTATAGGATCGTCTTCAGCATGAAAAACAACTAGAGGCACAGCTACCTTTAATAGAGTAAAAAAAAGTTCCATTTAGTTTTATTTATTTGTATCATCCCTACAGAAATAGTCGAACAACAATAATTATGTATAATTTCGAGCTTTTATCCTGAATTTGGCATTTTCATAGTAACCCAATTTTCTTTTTAAAATATAAAATAATCAACCTATTTTTTATTATTATTTTTATTTTGCAGAAAAATAAATTAACAACGGTGGCCTATTTATTTTATTTTATTAAAATTAATTTGGTTATTATGAAAAATATAAACAAAATTTTAGAAATACCTTCGTTAAATGAAAAAGTACTTACATAATACTTATCTTACTATAGGGTATTATATCTTGGTTGCTGTAAAATTTTTGATGTTTACGGTACTGTATATGTAAGTTATACACGATAGGTTACATTAACAATATATTAATGAAAGATATTTATAATTATTATTAAATAAAAAAATTAAGACACCGGCTTTAACATTTCAATAAAAATACTAAATAGTAGGCTATAACAAAAAAATGAAAAAAATTATTACGGTACGTCATTTATGAAACTATGCTGAGTTTGGGTACCACTACCATGGAAACATTCCCAATCAAAATAATAACGGAATGAATATAATTTATTATTCTTCATTATTAAAGCTACGAATTTTGTCGACTAACTTAAGTTACCCATATCTAGGCTACTTACTTTTCGAACTGTTTCGGTAACGTTTCCATCTTTCAAAAAACTTTCCTTTGTTTCGAAACCTTGAATTTTCCTAAAATCAATAAACAATAATAGATTAAAATGTGACAAAATTATATAACTTCGATTTTAAAAAAATAAAAAAACATTCTTGAAAATATTGAATATTGACGTTTTCATTATTATTTTAGAATCACCACATCAACGAAAACAAATATTCTTACTGTTACTAGGGGTATAGGCATAAGTCGTAGGCAACCTGCGGCCCGCGGATTGCCCAGAGACCTTCTAATGCGGCCCGCATGTTGAATACCAAAGGGTATTCAACAAAATAAAACTTCAAAAATTAAGAGCAAATTATTATTTTTTTAACCAATAATATGTTTTAAATTTTCCAAAAATGTTCCTGGGGGTATATATACTGACACACCCTAGACCTCCATTACCTTACATTTTTTACAATTATTATACATACAGTACCTATAGGGGTGTGCGGCCCAATTACTAATAGGCCTAATGTGCCCCAGTTCTAAAAGTTAAAAGGTTGCAGACCCCTGAGTTCATAATAATTATGTTACCTAAGATGGCTATCGAAAACATCAATTGCGGTCTTCGCTGCTAGAATCTTAGCTTCGTCAATATCGAATTTTCTTTTTATTTCGTCGGTAAGAGTCAGATTTCGATGTTTGAGAATCATGAATCTCAAACTTTCCCCAAACATTCTAGGTATAATTAGGTTATCCAAGAAATTCTCGTAAGAACAAACATTTCTATTAAAAAAAAAGTCTCTTGATCATTATATTAAAACTTGAAGAAAATTTGTGCTGTGTGATTATTGTGAGAACTTATGTGAAAATGGACGACTGCTAACATTAAAATCAATTACCTGCACTAGGTTTTTAGGACTTAGAATATTTTAATGTTCAAAGGAAAAGTTTCACTTAATCTTAGATGGAATTTCTTTACTTACTCTAATGAATCCATTGAACCTGCAGTTATCAAGCCGCATAGCGAGGGTGGCAATTGGTCTTTAAATCCAACATATTTGGTTGTTATTGCTGTCCCCCAGCTTTGACCAATCAATACCAATTGAGACTTCGGATATTTTTTGGCAATTAGGTTTACAATTGGTCCTAAATAGTTTATATCATCTGAAATTTAAAAAAAATTCTATTAACATATACATTATAACGAATTAAATAAAATCATTTACTATTTACATTATTTTTACTTTTTTTAAACTGTATACCTACTGTAGTTAACTACTATTGGTGAGGTGATCAAATCCTTGAAACCGGGAGTAAACGCCGGTTGGTTGATAATGACGGTTCTTATTCCGGCATTTTTATATCGCAGACAAGAGTGTCGGAGATAATGCTGACGACCATTATCTCCAAATCCAGGGATAATTATCAATGTCACATCCAGATCAGCTGTAGATGATATTATAAAATTCGAAATTAATTATCGGAGAAGTAACGAAAAAGTTCAGCCCCAGTGGTCGCGCTTGCCTCTGAATCCGGATAAACCGCGGTCATCAATAAACCCAGCTGGGACTGGTAAATATTTGATGGTGAGTAAAATTTTTAAGTGGGGGCTCCCTTCCTTGGATGAGAGTTTAAACCGAGGTTCCTCGCTCTCTGCACATAACTTAATAACATCTCTTTAAAATTAAATCTCATCCGATATAGCCTACAGATGATGATGCGTTTTATTTACTGTCTTTTAGTCTCCGTATTATAACTCAAGGGGAATTAGGGGAGGGGGGGGGGCTAATGAAATGGTCGTGGAACAGACCACCCATCCTAGTATAGTACTGACCAGTGGTCAGTGACCACACTCGACGGAGCTTGCCTTTAAGATCAACAATGGGAAGACCAAACCCCAATGACCCTCCACCGGTTATCCGATACGTATAGAGCCGACGATAACTCTATGAATATTCTCTTTCTTAAATTCCTTCCTATCTAACCTTCGAACTGTGGGGATAAAAAACTACCACTTTGACTTATTTCTGAAAATTTTCGCCTCCGGCGGTCCCAATTTACCAAAATTACTCAATTTTACCAAATTTTCAAAAAAAAAAAACCTCGAAATTTTCGCCTCCGGCGGTCACGATTTATAAAAATTACTCATTTTCACCAAATAAAAAAAAAAAACCTGCACTCTCTCAATTTTTGGGAAAACCGCCCCCCACCCCCCCAGCAGCAGACCTTAAAATCGCGCCTGACGGCACACTTTGACACTTACAT
>JAQGBM010001027.1:0-11556 GCA_034698405.1 Symphylella vulgaris | reverse complement strand
TGTAACATGTAAACTTGTAAACGCTGAGATTCTAATAACTTACGCAGAACAGCAGATGGTCATAAGTGTAAACTTAAACCATGGGAAATAAGTCGCATGGAGTATAAACGGTATAACATATTCTGTGTTAATGATTTTTACAAGATTGCAGAATACTTATATTTATTTTTAAAAACCATTTTCCCATATATTTATATTACCAAAAACTATAATTCAATCAGCACAACCACCGTACAGAACCGTGGTTGTGACACAACTATTTATGGGTCTAGACCGCAGGGTCGTGAGAATCAGACTGTTCCTTAATTTTCCCAGGATTTTGGATAGACATAATAAGGGGAGATTTGAACCAATCAAAATTAGTAAAGTGTTCGGTTCGGATTGGCTCTTGGTGGTGTCCACGATCGAGAGTGGGTCCGAATGCGTGGGAGGGAGACAGAATAGTTTCGGCTTTCGATCTAATAACTGCTCAAATAACTTTGCTGAATAATTTTAACAGTCACATAATTAACTCTGCACTATTATAACCTTTTTAAGATATTGGAATCTCAGAGTAAAATATATTATGAAAATGCAACAGGAAATCTGAATGAAATAAATGGAAGACAACTAAATTAAAAATAATCTGTCAGCGTATTCATTTCGCTCCTCGCTCGTTAATCGTGATAAATACGGAAGGTGGATTGTGCGAATTACGGAGGACAGCCGGTATATGCTGATGACGGAGGAATTCATATAATATTCTGCATGGACAATGGACATATTTCGACCTAGTAATGTAAGTTTATAACCATTCTAACTTATAAATTACTTTTAACTTATCAAAAACAAGCGAGTTGCTGAAGTACCCCCTAGATTATACTACCAGAATAATGGAGACGCTAACAATTTGGTGGAGGCTGGGGCTTGCAGACATTTGTACTGCATAAAGGATCTCGAAGTACCTTGCAGGAGGTTTCATATAGGTTAGGATGGGAGCGAAGATTTCAAGTTTTTGAAGAACGTACCCCGTACATATTTTTTTTTCTCTCTCTCGCTATATAGTATATACCAGATTGAAGTGTTTTTTTTTGTGGGTGTGTGTATGATGTCAGTGTTTTCAGGCAGTAAGTTATATAAATCATTCTGTATACAAGTGTTTTACATTATATAACGCAGGGTTTTGAATGGGTATTTCAAATAATTTCAGCACATCGCTTATAAGTTAATGTATTTTCATGTTTAACTTATACGTTTAACTTTTAAGTCAAGTAAAACTGGCGAATGACCTAAATAATACCAATTTAAGAAGTGGGAAAAATATACCAAAGGTTAAATTAATACCACAAGTTCAGATAATACCACCAAGCGATTCGGAGGATGATTCGGATTCAGACTCTGAAATACTTTTTGATTTAAAAGCCCTTTTCGAGGAAATACCGGTACCGATTATAGTAGAGAAAATGTCAGACCCGGTTAAAACGTCCCCAAGAGTGAAACTTGAAAAATTTCACGGGGCGGAAGGTATCTCAGGAACCGCAGTTACCGAATTTTTGGACGACTTCGAAACCTTTTGCACAATTAATGGGTATATTAAGGATGAGGACAAAATATCGCTACTTCCCCTATACTTAGAGGGGGATGCGAAACTTTGGTTTCGAGCCCAAAAGGATTTAAAGGCTAGCGCAAACGCGAAGGTTTGGGAGCATTGGAGGACGGGACTTGTATCGGCATTTTCCGAATCACCGGAAAAGTCCTTTTCTCAACTCGATAATATCCGATTAGATCCTTCGGAATCGGCAGAGACATATTACTATAGGGTGTTACGATATTGTAGTTTAGCCGACCCGGACATGCAGGTCCATGCCCAGTTACATAACCTACAAAAAGGATTACCCCCTTCCCTATTACGTTCAGTGCGTGTTGCTAACCCCACCACCCTGGTACAGTTTAGAGATTTGCTTAAGCGGATTCACGTACCACAGACGGGTATTAGATCACAGTCGCAGGGTGAACCTGGTTATAAACGTACGCAAATGCAGTCATTCGAATCTCACTATTCAGGTCAAAATAACTTTAGACCACAGCACCAGAATTACCAGCAGAATTCTAGACCTCAGTCGAATTTTAGGCCTCAGCAGCAAAATTTTCGGTTCCAAGGGAATTCACAAATGGGGTCCCCACGATTTAGTCGTAATAGTGACAATGGGAGAATGAATACCCAATCGAATAATTATGCCGGTAATACCCAGTATAATCGGCAAAGTAATTATACCCCACAACGATCACAGCTGGCACGTTGGACTCCAGAAGGGGTGCCCATCTGTTCGTTGTGTTCCCGAGCTGGTCATATACAGCGATTTTGTACACAAACCCCAAAAAACGCAGTTACTCCGAGGTTTCAGGAGGGCACTCGGACACAAAACGGAATGTGAAAAGACAGAAGTCCCTACCACCGGAAGTTGTATCCGTTTCAAACGGACAACTTGTTGTACCT
This sequence comes from Symphylella vulgaris, assembly GCA_034698405.1. Lineage (NCBI taxonomy): Eukaryota > Metazoa > Arthropoda > Symphyla > Scolopendrellidae > Symphylella > Symphylella vulgaris. Next base: position 9,080 of record JAQGBM010001027.1, on the reverse strand, counting down.
GTAAATATTAATAACTGTAAATATTACGCGATGATTGATTCGGGCAGTCAAATCAACGCTATAAATTCTAAGTTGCTACAGTATATACCGTATAGAGTATTGGATGGGGCCACCCCTATAATTAAAACAGTGACTGGGGATACCTTTAAACCGAAACAACGTATTAGTGTTAGAGTTGGGATAAATAATAAGTTACTTGATTTAGACGCATGCGTAATTGATAATGATTCATTTGATATTTTGATAGGTCTCAATTTTTGCCAAAGGGCTGAATTAAGTTTTACGTTAAGTAACAAGGATACAGATTATCCCAAACAAAGACGCGTACGTGTGTTTGAAACGGTAACTATACCAGCTTGTACTATAGGGTGGGTCACTGTTCGTGCTCCTGTTGCTACAGGAGACTATTGTTTGAATAAGGTTGCTTACGTAGAGGATAAAACAGGGTTATTATTCCCAAATAGTGTAAATAAATTCATCTCTACTAAGAGCCAAGTTCGAGTAATAAATCCTACCAATATGCCAGTTACTCTATATAAACATACTGTAGTAGCAAAAATTGAGAAAATAGCGGAAATTAATTATTTAGATGCTAAGGGTGAAATTTCGACGCCAGAATTGGAAGACAGTGCAGAGTATATAATTGATGATTACGGAGAAAAGCAAATAACGTATAACTTAGGTGAAAATTTGACGGAAGATCAAATTTGCGAACTCGAAGCCTTATTAAAAGCGCATAGAGATGTGTTTGCGGTAGATTTATCAGAGGTTACACAAACGGATGTGCTAGAACACTTTATTGATACGGCAGATGCTCGTCCTATACGTTGTCACCCGTATCGGGTCAGCCATTTCGAGAGAATGGAGATTCGGAAGCAGGTGGGGGAAATGCTTGAACAGGGGTTTATAAAACCTAGTGATAGCCCCTGGAGTTCACCTGTGGTGATGGTACGGAAGAAAACGGGGGAGTATCGAATGTGTATTGATTTTCGAAAAATTAATGCTCTTGTACAGAGTTCCTCGTACCCTTTGCCTCGTATAAGTGATCTTCTCGGCGAACTAGCGAATTCGACCATTTTTTCGAATTTGGACCTAAGATCGGGCTACTATGGCATTCGAATAGCGGAAAAAGATAGGCCAAAAACTGCATTTGTGACCCCCGATTCTTGCTACGAATTTAATGTGCTCCCATTCGGTTTATCGAACGGGCCGAGTACTTTTTCACGATTGATGGCAACCCTGTTATTCAAAGAGCAGTATCGCTGTGCTGTATGTTACCTTGATGACATTCTTATATACTCTAAATCTTTTTCGCAACATTTGGAGCATATAGAGGACATTTTTAACATCTTGAGAAAAGCTAATCTTAAAGTACATCCTGGGAAGTCGCACTTCGGAAAGGATAAATTAACCTTCCTTGGGCATGTAATTTCGGCCGAAGGCATTCAAGTTATGCCAGATAAATGTCAGGCCATTAAGTTGGCCCCTCGTCCGAATTCAGTCAAAAAAATTCGCCAATTTATAGGGTTAGCTTCTTACTATCGCCAGTATGTCAAGAATTTTGCCCTTATTGCGTCCCCACTGACCCAATTAACGCGCAAAGAAGTACCTTTTATTTGGGGGGAGAGCCAGGAGTCCGCATTTAGAGAATTACAGGATAAGCTCACTACAGCTCCTGTATTAGCATTCCCTATACTCGAGGAAGACCAAATTCAGGCTATGGACGCGAAATTTGAAATCTATACGGACGCAAGCTACTCGGGTTTAGGCGCGGCTTTAGTCCAAGTTACCCATGGTACGGAACGTCATCCGGTGGCCTATATTAGTCGCGTATTGTCGGCCGCAGAAAAGAAGTATACGGTAACAGAGATCGAACTGTTGGGCGTTGTATTTGCTCTAACGAAGTTCCGACCGTATATTTTTAACCGGAAGTTCAGTCTGTTTACGGACCATCGGGCCTTGATATGGCTGAAGGGACTGTCAAATCCCTCGGGGAGACTGACCCGGTGGGCGCTCACGATTCAAGACTACACATTTGACATTAAATTTGTCGCTGGTTCGGCCAATAATTTGGCGGATTATCTATCACGTAACGTGCCGATCACCCAACCGGAACAGGACGACACTATTTCGTCTCCAGAACAACCGGAAATGGACGACACAAATTCGTCGCCAAAGGAACCGGATGTAAAACCGAGCGATTGTTTTACAATACAAACTGGGCAAACCGCCGAATTGCCTAATATAACGGAAATGCAAATGAATGATCCGCATCTCAGTCTAATCATTCTGAGTATACAGAATGGAAATCCACATAAATATTATGTATGGCAAAATGACACGTTATACTATAGGCAGTATAGAGAGAAAACGCCGGTATTATTAACAGCTGTTCCTGCAGCAATGAGAGTAGAGTTGCTACGAATGTTACACGAAGATATAGCATCAGGTGGACACTTTGCCTTTAAGAAAACCTATGATAAAGTACGCTTAAGATATCACTTTCCCCATATGAGGAGATTTATATACCGGTTCGTTAAATCATGTGTAGGATGTCAACAACGAGGTAAAAATCTCCAACAGTCAAGTCCCATGTCAATTATGCCTGTAGCTGAATATGGATTTCAGTACGTGGCTGCAGATCACATCGGTCCACTAAGTCGAACTCCGACTGGTTATAAACATATTCTGACAATAATTGATTTTTACAGCCGATATGTTATTTTGGTTCCGACTCGTACAACTAACGCGGAGGAGGTTGTAAAAGCGTTAAAAAAACGCGTGTTTCTTCAATTTGGCTGCCCGAAATTTTTTTTAACAGACAGGGGCAGTGGGTTCCTTAGTGAAGCGGTGACTAACTGCTTACAGGATATGGGCTCCCAGCATTTACGCACCTCAGGATTTAGACCTCAAACTAATGGCATGTGTGAGAGGACCAACGCCACTGTTAACAAGATAATTAAGCTATATTTGAACCGGAAACAAAGCAACTGGGCAGAAATTTTGGACGAGGTGGCCTTTTGTATTAACACTACTAAGAGCTCAGTGACGGGTCTATCTCCTCACTACATTTTGTATGGAATAGAACCATTGTCCCCGTTTGATCTGCAAATGCAAGCTATACCAGCTGCCAGGGACTTGGTTACTTGGAGAAGGTTATGCAAAGAAGCTGTAGAAAAAACACGCAGAGCTAAGTTAAGGTCGAAGAAGTGGTACGACCGAGGCAAGCGTTATGCAAATTTTAAAGTTGACGATACAGTTTTGGTATATATACCAAGATGTGGTAAGAGAATGGCGAGAAAATTTGCAACTAACTATCACGGTCCAGCCATTATAACCCGGGTACTTAAGCCAGAGCTGTACGAGGTCAAATTGGGAGACAAGCTTCTTATTCTCAATCAAGCACGACTTAAGCGATTCATAGTGCGCCCACCTGAATTAGGGGGTTATGTCGCTCCAATCCGCCGGAAGCGGGTTCGGTTTAAAAGTACACACAATGTGGATATCCCTGTAGTGGAAGTCGAAATCCCGGTCGAAAATGACGAAGTAATCACACGATCTCAAACACATGACAATCATGTAAACGATGATAATGTACCAAGTACACATCAAGTTACTCGAGTGGGCAGAATCTCCAGACCACCATTACGTTATCAGTCATAAATACATAAACACAGTAGTACATGATACGCAATATTAATACGTTACACATTTGTTAAATTTGTTTATTTTTATTTTTTCAATTGGCAACACTGTGCATGTTACGGAGCAGCTGCATGGGTTCTTATCATATAAACTTTTCTCTCCTCTGTTAGGGGCGCGCATACACACATGCTGTCTATGGTGTGTGTGTGGGACAAAATTTTTCCCTCTTGCTCTTTTCTTATATTATACAGCAGGTCTGTTAACATGGTGTTAAGAAAAACACAGACTGTTTAATTTTTGTATGTTTTGTTAATTTCAACCCCAAAATTTCTTGTTCTCACGATGTTATAAGTTATTATATAATTTTTCCAGACACAGCTGCACATTAGTTTAAACATTTTTGCAATATTTATTTCGTTCATGATGACAGCTATATAATGGGAGTAATAACTTGCTCTTTAGTATACAGTAGTTCCCCACAATATTAACTTACTCAGTATTATATTACGTATAGCGTAGTATACTTGAATTCATATACTGTTATAATATACCGTACTGAACTAGAACCTTGTCTGTAACAACATTATAATTAGGATATTTATAATATGTTTAAATTACTAAATATTTTTCAGTGCTAGGCTAAGCAGAATTTTTTCCCTTTCACATTACATTAATATTAGTTATTTATATATTTCCTTATTAATATTTCAGATTCTCTCTTTAATGTAAGCATATTACCATCATTCAACAACAACAAAGTGGATGGTTTACACCCAGACATTTGAGCTACACTAAATTTAAAGACCGCAGTGTATAGTTAAGTAATTTATATTAATTGCTAACTTATACAGTAACTATGTTTTCATACATGAAAATGCTCTTGTTTTTAATTTCATTCCTGTATACTTGCACATTAATACATTCAGAGTCGATTATTGCATTTGACTGCGAAAGAGAGGTTACAAACATTACTACAGTGTCCTTGTTAGATGTAGGAGAGTGTCCTTTACCTAGTACACCCCAAATCCAGGAACGCCAAGTTGAAGTACAGTTAATTCAAAAACGGGTATATGACAAATTACCATATTTTTCCTGTTATGTGATGGTATTCATGGAATTATACTACTGCACGTGGAACTCACATATATCTATTGTACGAGTTAATCAACCTAGAAGCGTTGTGTATATATCCAGGGAAAGGTGCCAGGAAATGATTCAATATGGTACATTTAAATTACTGAACGGAGAAACTTTGGCAGGGATTGAGACGAACTCGTCTATGTTACATTCACACATTGTTGCAGGCAGTTTAGACGTCGATGGGAATTGCAAAGGAGTAGATTATAATTATAATGGGGAGTCCTATAGTAAAGCAGTCGCGCGAGCACATTATACTATTCGCCCTCGAAATGGTTACGCCACTATAGATTTGGAAACGAAAACTGTTATAGTTCCAGATTCAGTTTCATGTGCACTTGATAATTTAAGATGCATCGATGTACACCACGGCTATACTTATTGGGATATGAATAGCTTGGTAATGGCGTGTGATTCTCGGGAGGTAGATGTTTTATTTCAGGGTCCAGCTACTATTCTTAGCGATGCTAAACCTACGGGTGGGCCAAATCGTGAGGTCCTCGTTATTCAGTCAGATCGGTACTTAGCTGCGGTAGAAATGGAACAGAAACTAATTTTATGCGGAATGAATGCGTATACGACTGAACACAAAAGAATCTTTGTAATCATAGCAGATGAGGCTGGTAAATTTTTATATAAAATTGGCAAAATTACACCGGAGAACCTTAATCTCCTGGCGTATTTAAACAGTAAGATCCTTTTCTTAGAAAGAAATATTAAACAGCAGTTCACTAATTTATATGCCGCCATAATTAGAGAGCATTGTAGACAAGAGCGAAACATACTAACCAACCTGTTAACCCTCGCAATGATAGATCCATTAGAATTCGGTTACGCATATAAACGTCAGCCAGGTTACCTAGCTGTACGTAGAGGACAAATCATGTATCTACTGGAATGTAAAGCAGTATCTGTAAAAGTTAGACATACTGACTATTGCTATCAAGAGCTACCTGTGGTCTATCAGAACAAAAGCATGTTCGTCGCGACTCGCACACAAATTCTGGTACACGTAGCAACACAGTACGATTGTGACGCTATGACCCCTACACAATATAAGTTAGGTCAAAGATGGTATACCTTGAATCCAAATTTGAGAGCAATTGAGGCACCAAACGTATTAACCCCGGGAATAACATTAAATTGGACGTACATTGAGCCTGAAACCATTTCTAAGTATGGTCTTTATACCTCAGAGCAGATGGAATCCTTACATAAGCGTTTATTATTTACAGCTGAAAAGAGTGCAATTAGTGATAATATTGTACGCACTTATGCCAGTCATCGATATGAGGGTACTCATTCCGCATTGAACTTATTTACTCCTTCGGATTTAGAACGATTATCAGAGAGGCTACTATCAAAATTTTGGCAAATTGCAAACCTTTGGGGTCTCACTTGTAGTGGATTTATAGGTCTTGTAGTAGTTTACAAAATTCTTGCATACATATTTCATGCTACAATAAACGTATTTACCTTATATCAAATTTTTGGATGTACGCGATATATCTTTGCGGCTATAGGAAATCATTTAACGTCGGCTGTAGTGTCATATAAGGATCATAAACAAGCTAAGACGAATTCAGAAACGGTACACGAACTAATTCCCATGACTGTACAAGGAGACCAGCTGGTAGAGCGAACTGAGATCGTGCCTTCTGCTCCTCACATGAATTTATACCCTAATTTGAATGAACAAGACAAAGGGCCAGAGAAGCCGTTTTCGCTATGTGTCTAAACCTGAATTGTCCTAGGTATAATCAATCGCTAATTAGTAACTAGTGTAAATTTTTTTTTCTTATATAGGCTATATTTATTCGTATTATATTAACTAACTAACTTACATTGGTATTATTATTATTCGACCGTTATTCGACATAACTGGTATATAATGGATAGTTATACTATTCCTGACTAAGACATCAGTAATTAACATTGTGCTGAGGTATTGAAATACAAATTCAAAAATATTATTTTTCACGCATAAATAATTTTTACATGGACTATACCGCAATTTATTTGTTACGGTTTTTGTATATGAATTAAACTTGGTGTAACTTAGTTCATAATAATGGTATTAACGTATATGTATACAGATATGATTGAAAATGCATTTACTGCCGTATTGAATGTTTGGACATTCTAAAGTGGAAATGTGAGAAGTGAAGTGTTTTACCTTTGTGTTTTTTTTACTACGATGTTTTTGATCTGGTTAATACTGAACTTGGGTATATAACTTTGAAGCAGTGATTGGACACAGAACTTGTAAGTTATACCGACGAGAGATGTATTCTGGAGATACAACACTGGAAGTGAGTCGTTATTATTTTATTTCAAATTTAAGTTATTTTTGTGTGTGTAACTATACTATACAAGTCACATATTTACAGTTGTGCTGTTATGGATTTTAAGTATAGCTTCAAAAATTACGAGTACCTAGTTCTTGTAGTGCATACATAAATAGTTATAGTATTTCCATTATGGCTGATGTTATATTCAGTTTGATAATAATTTCTATAATACAGACTTTTATTAACTATGGAAATGTACTGAGGACTTGGTTTTATTATTTGGTTACTATACTTTTTATATCCTTATATATATTTAAAAATAAAATAACATAAAAATTTAAAAATTAGAAAAGTTAAAACAAAAAACAGTAAAATTAATTAGAAAATCTTTTTAGGCTTGGAATTGGTCTCCATTTATAGTAGAAGTAATTGTATAAGTATTTTAGTCGTAGAGTTTTGTTATTAAAGTTTTTTTAAATAATTTTGTAGTTACTATATTCCTTATATTATTAATTATGATATAATCAATGTTTACAAACATGTTGAAAAGAGGTTGGAGACTGGTTACTAATTAAGTTAATTATTGATTGTGTTATACCTATAGAGATCTCGATTGTGTCACAAGTTATGTTATAACTTAATGTACTATATTTTTTTTATAATATTATTAATCATTTATATTAGCATATTAACCTGTGGGTATTTTGAACAACAGTATCAGTTTTATAATGTAATATTAATTATGATAACTATCATAACTAGTGTTAATGGTCATTTGAGATAATTTTGTTTTCGAACGATTTTAAAAATTAACCTATCGCATCACTCACAGCTAACGGTTCTTTTTACAATAACAAAATTAGTTACGAACGGTCTCTTTTATGATCTTTGGTATTTTGTAAACCTACTTTAGCACGTAACTTAACATATTAATTAAACAAAAGTGTAAACCAGGGCTTTACCGCTTTGTCTTATAGCTGGTTTATTATGAATAATTATTGATTATTGAACTTGAATTTTTGTAATATTATTGATGAATGAATATTTTATTCTAAATTTCTGATAAACATAAGCATGCTTAGCAGTATTAAAAATGGTTTGATAGTAATACTGTTCGTCGAATACTTATCTTAATCTTATGATTTAATGTTGGTGACAGGAAACTGCCCATATAGAGAATGGTCGGACCATCTACCGACGCGTCCGAAAAGGATAGGAATTGGGTAATGATCCTTTATGGGTTAAAAATCAAATTCTAATTTATGGAGATAAAGTAATGTAATGAAAACGTTAAAATTATTGATTTTTGTGAACAAGTTAATGTTCTTAGTACAACTGATTTTACTATTAAGTGATCACTTGAACAGCTGATCTTCCCTTTTGATGTCACGAACCGTATATTATAAAATCTTAGAGTGAAAAGAGCATCTCGTGCACGCAGAGCAGCAGAGATGGGTCTTGGTGAACAGCTGATGAGGGGTGTATGTTGATAGATAGGTGTATTTACTATAGAGGATGAGAGTAGGAGGGATGAATTACTGAAATTTGATATTGAGTTAAAACTGATATTTTCAAAACACGTTATTTCCTGGTTGAGAAGGGTTATGCTAATTAATTACATATTTTTATGAATTTTTTAAAATTATCTCTGGATACTATTATATGTTATTAGAGATATATCCTACTATTGTTTTTAAGTAACATTTTGTATTAGCTGCTGTACGATGTACATGTGTACCCATACAAGCTCTTCCTTTAAAATTAATACTAAGAATAGTTAAGAAATTGTGCGACTGATCGTTCAGATCCGAGGTCGGATCTTTTCCGTAGAGGAGGAGAGCTGTTAGGGGCACTATATACATCGGACTATAAGGCTATACGTATTTCTATATAATATCGTATCAACTTGTATTTTATATTGATATAATAGTGTAACATGTAAACTTGTAAACGCTGAGATTCTAATAACTTACGCAGAACAGCAGATGGTCATAAGTGTAAACTTAA
>JAQGBM010001026.1:0-11556 GCA_034698405.1 Symphylella vulgaris | reverse complement strand
GATTAGGCCTCATTATGAAATTTTTTTCCAGTTTCCTTAGCTTACGGTATTATTTCTTCCCCAAAACAAAAAAAGCATTTTGGGCTAAGGGGTTAGTCATTACTGACTTAACTGTACTATTCTTTTGATAAATATAATAAATATGCTTTAATAAGATATTGGATAATAAAAAGTAACCAATAAAAAATCCATTACCTGTAATGCTGACTTTCCATGCTTAACTACTTCAAATAAACTATTTGGGTCTTCTACATATTGGTCTGCATTTGTTATTCTCTTGCCTGGGCGACCACGAGGTTTGACTGGTTCAGGCATTCTTTTTGGCTTCTTAGCCTGAAGAAATTACAAAATGTTTTAATACCAGTGACATTATTTTGAATTCACTACGCTATCATATCAATATTATACTGCATTTATAATACTTACCAGATTTTGGTTTCCATTGGGTTTAGGTGCAGGCCTCTTCTTACCACGCCCCCTGTTGTACTCTTCACTTGATTGAGAATCTGTCCCCTGACTAAAATATTTACAATTTGCATAAATAGTTTGTTTGATTGTGTTGAACAGCTGTTGCTTAAGCTACTAGGCTATTTTGTACTTACTGGGAATCAGACATCGTGGTGAAGTCTTCAAATTCTCCCAACATTTTAGCACTTCTACTAGGAACGGTCCGTTACTCGGTTAGCAATAGGACCCAAAGCCTATTCAACAAACAATATAAGTTATTTTTGTATTATTTTGTATTAAAGCCTAAAGGCTGGTTTACTGTGCCATACCGTAGCTACTTCTTCTACTAGGATGGTCCGTTATTCGGTTATCAATACGACCCAAGGCCTATTCAACAAACAATATAATTTATTTTTGTAAAGGCTAGTTTACTGTGCCATGGCCATACTGTTAGGACAAGGGGTGCCCTGACTCCTGTAGGTCCCCTTTACTACAAGCAATACATTTGCTTTTTCATAGCTAATGGCCGTACATATAGTATCAAGGACCCATAATTCAGAAGCCCCACTCATTAATAGTATATTTTAATTATTTAAAATTAAAATTACCCCCATAATTTAATAAATTAATTTACTTTTAAACATGTTAGGCCTAAGCCGAGTATCGAAATCAGAAATTCTACCATTAAATTCATAATAAATTTTATATTTGTGTGTTTTATCAGGATTTATATACCTTTTTATACGTTTAAATAAATTAAATATGAAACTTACCAATTTATATTTTTAAAATAACAATTTTCCCGACTTTTTTGAGCTTCAATTCACCTTTTGAGATAGAAGCGCGATTATTATTGCGCGAAGTGCTTTGCTGCTTTCCCATCATTCCGTGCGTAAACGAATTATGATTGGTCAGTTTAGAGCGGCAAATTTAAATCATACACGAAATGAATTTTTTTTTTAAATACTACTTATTTATTAAACTTTTCATTAATTTTTTCAAGCAAATTACGCATTTTAGGCATAATATTTGACATTATCATTTTTTCCTCTGATTTTACTATTAAGCTAAGAAGAATACTTGTTACTTTATTCAAGTCAAATTTGATATGATTTTGGGACCTGTTTTCACTGCTTGATTGTGGACCCATTCTGTTTTCAGCTATAGTTTCTAACAAATTAAAAAATTCCTCAAAATCCATTCCCTGCGTTGCTTTTAGGATTAGTTGACACTGCTCTCCCCAATCATCTGCTTCTTTACAATCTTCTATTTCTTTTTCTACACTGACCAAAGAACTTTGTAAAAAATCCCAAACAATGTCTATGTTTGCCCCATTGAACCAGTTGTGATTGATTGAAATTGTATCTTCCAGATTGTGCACTTGATGGTGCCAAGTACTAGGAATAAAAATTATTTCACCCTCTTCCTGAATTACCTCAATTGCTCCATCAACATTACATGACCTGACATCATATTGCAAATTTCCAAACTTGTCCCTAACTTTTTCTTCTGCACCAGGATAAAACAAAATCCATTTTTTTCTACCACAGATATTGGCTGACCAGCTAAACGACCGAAAGACATCAGCATGAAATGGAGTCCAAGAACCCTTCGGTCCCATGTAAACAAATCTATAATCATCCTGTGAATCCTTTCTTTGGCACCAAAATTCATTCAGCCAATCTGATTTGAAATAATCTGGGGTTTCGTAAGCATGATAATCGGAAAATTTTTGAATGAAATGCCAGTCTTTTAAATAATGACAACCAAGTTGGCTTTGGCAGCTGTCACGACTCTTTTCACATGACTGCCAGTAATTTATATAATCCTTCAACAACATATCTTCTTTTGGCTGAGAATCATATTGCTTTTGCTCACAGTCAGCAACAGGCACTGTTGCATCCCCAAAATTGGTGATAAGAAAATTAAAATCTGGTTTTCCCGAAGAAGCATTCACCCATTCATTACGACTTCTCCAAGTCTTCGTAAAATCAGCTGACAAAATACATGGCTTGTTTGCTAAAATATAGTTTTGAAAGAAATCTTCATAAGACAAGTTTTCCTGAATAAAGTCAACCTTTGGATTATCTTTATAATTATCAAGTGCAAGTTTTCGAGTATTTTTGTGGCAGATATCCTCTTCCATTTCAGTAATTTCGAGAAATCGGTGAATTTTTTGCTCCCTGTGGTTTGTTTACATTTTTTCTCTAGGGTATTTAGCTGAAAAAAGTATAACTCCGGTTTTTTATTTTTAGCGGGAATTTCAAATAGCATAAACCTTGTATTTCATCAATGACGAAAAAATAAACTGATAAAATGATCATTTTCGTACATTATTAAATAAAGTATTATAATTTATTATTTATCAATATTAATTTGAGCTGTACAAGCATAAAAACCTGTGTTTTTGTTTGTGGAGTATCTCTCAGATATGTGAATGTCTGATATAGTGAAGTCTCCAAAATAGAAGTCTTTGTATTCCTAAAAAAATAATTTTTAAACTTAATTATAAATGGGAAACAACAAAAAATTACTATTTTCCCAACAATCATTCTAGTAAAGGAATATGTGATAAAAATTAAAACACATACCTCAATAATGCTTGAAGCATTAAAGGTTTCCCTTGGTTTGTCCCTTGTGAATGTGACTTCATTATCACAAACAACTGATCCACTCTTTCTAAACAAACTGTTCATGACTGTAGCATGTATTTTCACCCTATCATACTGCTTATTCATTACTTCAGAATCTGTAAATTTTATCATCAAGTAATTTACCAACTTCTGCAACCTATATTAGAAAACAGACACACTGTTAAACATTAAATGGCCCTTTTTGTAAAGAAATTATGCAAAATCAAAGTTGACATACCTGTTGTCTTTAGATTCTACTTTGGCATAAAGAACATCAACTTCAAAAGGGTCATCATTCATTATCTCTAGACCTTTAACCACCACAGTTAGTGGCTCCTTACCCACAACTGAACTGCAATATTAATGTATAATAGTGCATTGAGTTTTTTTTTTTAATAACATATTATTTTTTTATAAATAGCCTACTCAGCCCTACTGTATATAAAAAATATAATTGGCCCAAATATCATACAGTACACAGACATCTAAAATATGAAATTTCGGATTATACCAGTTTATATTATTATACCTAATATTAGCTTGACAATCTTCTAACACATTTGAAGCTTGAATTCTTTCCTCTTTATCCATTAATACCAAAGTGCCAATTGTAAGATGAAGCTTGTCAGGACTTTGAAACAAAGATTCATCAATACCTCGATCCTATAATAAGTTATTAATAAGAAAGCTCTTACAATTCAGTGGTTTTGAAAAATAAATTAATATACTGTAATACAGTAATATCATAATATGATACATACCGGTAGCCTACCAGAGTACCAGTAATTCAAAAATTAAATTAAATTAAAATAAAAAAGGCAGGCAACTTACAGACTTAAATTTCTCCAAAATCTGTGCTTTAAATTTAAGGAATCCTTTTTTTATGGCAGGGCCAGACAGAGGAACTGATAAAAAGTGGGTAAATTCTTGACGCCTTTTTGAGTTTCTAACTATGAGCTCAATTCTTGTTCTTGCCGAAGACACTTTTCTCTTGTCACTGCCCTTGATAACTGCAAAATAATTTTGGGTTTTTACTTTTTAACCAGAAGAAAAAAATTGTAGCCTACTGAAAATTATTTAGTATGAAAAAAATTCATACTTATGTCGCCAGTTTTTCCAAATCCAGGAACAGTTATCAATGTGTGTGTTTCACTCTCTATCCTCTTTTTAGCTGTACCTTTGGTTCCAATTATAAACCCATAATATGCGCTTGCAACATGGAATTTTGTCTGGAATCTCTTATCGCCAATTTCTTCGATATCATATTGGTTTTCACATTCTTCTAAATGCATCATTTCATTCCTAAAATCTGAAAATATTAAGAAAAACCTGTTTAATTTTTATATCTTGCTAAAAAAAGAATTAGGTCTGTCAAACAAAAATATTAAAAATTACACTCCCAGAATCCTAGCATTTTAAATTTGCTGAGCACTTTATGGGTTAGGTGACTCAAAATAAAACAACTCATCCATTCCTCCCCCTGAAAAATATTAGGTCAACTTGGAACACTTGCCGGATCCTGCTTTCATCAGGGTTGTCTGAAAAGTTACTTCCCATGTAATTATTGTATAGCAAGTTTTTTGTCAGTTAGCAGCTTCCAGCGTCAACTTAATGACGAAAAAAGCACAGTAGGTTCTTGCATATTTTCCTTTTGCGCTTTTACATATGGCAGAAGGTTTTGATAAATTTCATCACATTTTACTGGCTTGCTTGTCGGCACTCGAACTCCCCGGCAAAATAAACCTGACAGCAACATGAATTAACACCAACCAAGCACGATTGTGCAGCCAACAAAGCGTATTCTATCAGATTAAACCTGACGAAAGCAAGCTATCCACATTGCCATCCATGCGCCCCTAATTTTGCAGCTATTAAACCAGTGCCGACGAGAGGGGGAGGCAAGGGGGGCAACTTCCGGGGGGCCAGCAGTTCCAAAGGGGGCCCGGAGTCTCAAAAGGGGCCCGGGCTTGGGAGTTTTAATTCTGAAAATTAAGTGGGAGGTGCCTGAACCCCAGAGAAATAGCTAAAAATACTTTAAAAAGCTCGAAATTTGACTAGCATGCCAAAAAAAATTTCGCCTGCGGACTTGCGGAGCCTCCAGAGGGGTTGGGGACACGGGCCCCCCAGGAAAAATATTATGCGATACGGTATCACATAATATTTTTCCCGGGGGGCCCGTGCTGGCTCTCGACGCCCCTGCAGCTAACCTGCCGAAAACAGGAAAATAGCAGGCGACCCAAGTTGACTTAGTTATAACTTGGAATATTGAGTTCTACTCAATCTTCCAAGGTTATAATTAAGTTAGCAGCAGCAGCTGTCCCCAACTGACAGAGGAGATGGAGAGAATACAGACGGATAGTCGCACTCTAACTTATGCTAATTGAACCTAAGCTTTGTATCCATTATTAAATTTCTTACACCAGTTGCAAGAGTGCAGAACCTGAGCTTTTAATCCTTCAATACAGAACGAAAGAAAACATAACCATGGTCTCTGACAAATGCTTACCAACAAGCCTGTCACTCTCTTCCTCGTCTTCGTGATAATTTTGAGGATTAGAAACATTTGATAACAATTTTCGGTAACATCGTCCTTCAATCCAAACCACTGGTGGTCGAAGAACGTCCATAGTTAATTATTAATTCACAAATAAATAAACTTTTCGATGTGTCGACTGTCTTCGCAAGCACTTTCTTCTTTCTTGAAATAACGACGCTAGCGAAAAGTGCTTACGATTTGTATCAAAACGATAGCGTCGTTGCTCCTAAATGGTCCATGTCTACAGGATTTAAGCGCCAAATTTAAAATACCGTAAGTTCAGATCTCTTGGATCTATTACAATATTTACTAAAATCCCGAAATAAATTATTTTTTAGATATTCTTTTATAACATTGTTACAAATATTATGTTCTAACAGTAATTTTTCACATTTATAATCATTAATTTTCCAATATATTAGCTGTAAATAAAGGCACTATAGACTAATTTTTCACCATAAATTTAAATTTTATTATTATTGACAGTATTTACAAATCCCTACAAAACTCCTATTATGGACAATTACCATGCAATGTAGTTGTCGAAACCTTTTTTTCTGCAATATTCACAACACAATTTCATCGTTATGTAGTAGCATAAATATAATTTTTTTTATAATTTAATATATGCCTTTTTTATATTCGAAAATACTTTATTACAGAAAAAAGCACTGAAAAATGCATTCATATTTTCTTATTTTTTTTTACAAAATTAATATTTTATGGCAGAATGAAACAAAATATGAACACTGGCCAGCTCCGGGAGTTTCCTTGAAAATAAAAATCCTCAACTAATAATAATAGACACAAATTAAATAAATTTAATTCAATATTGGTTATGACAACTTACTGTTGTAGAAATCAACTAATATCGAATTTAACTTCTACTATAGTACACAGGACTGTACTTACTAAAACACTTGTAATTGCATGACTAAACTAGGATGTAACAAGTAAGATAGTAGCCGTCAAAGTTCAATTATTGGAATATATCTGCAAAATATACAAATTTGCAAAATACTGCTATATCATTTATAATATTATTTTCTAAAGAAATCTACGTGCCGCGTGGGTACGAACAAAAATCAATAGAAGTTTGTACTTTTTGTTTTATAATCTGGAAAAATGTTTAGCTATATCTTTAGGCTGTAGAAGTATCAATAGTATTTTAGTCTAATCATTAGTGCCTGCACAAACATTAAGAAAAATATTACATCTCGTTCAAAATAATAACTTAGGAAGCGTTCATGGCCCCCCAAAAGGAGCACAATTATTATTATTTTCAATTAAATAGAATCTGCAATAATGAACTAGTTCTTTTGAAGAGCTTTATTTTAAATGATATTTTTATTTACATCTTAATTAAATATTGTCAAGTGTAATACTTTACTATCATCACTGTCTTGTGAATTGAAAAAAAACAAAAATAGAAGCTTAGCATTACATTTAATTATTACCGGTACTTCAATGGCTGTCACTGCAGCGTAGGATCAAATTATGCAGTTGCCATTATTATTATCTTTTAACAGGATTCATAAATTCTATAAATAAATAAATAATCCTGGTATAAGTCCTATTAATAAATAAAAAAATGAAATAAAATATATTATACCGCATTAAAACTTAGGCCTATTTAAAAAAAAAAAACTAACTAGCCAAAAAAAGAACTTATTTCAAAGTAAATTGACAAAGAGTAAAAAGTTAAAACAAAATTAGGGACGTCACTAAAAAAATCATTTAAACTACAGTAAAATAATTCTGAACACCAACTGGTTTAAAAGTAAAAATTTATTACCCCAAATCCTCTTAATTTATCAACAATATTACAGTGTTATTGCTGGATAAAGGCACAGGTTACTGCAGTCCTAAATTAATTCAGATAAAAAGTAGATTCACAATGAGAAACACTAATGTTGGATCAGAATTATTTTACTGTAAAATTTTTTTCTTGTGTTATTATTGAATAGCAACTGCAAACCTACTTTTAGCACAGAATGGAAACTGTTTTGGATGGGGAAAAAAATCACTTAATATATTAAAATTCCTAATTTTTTGACGGCCTGGAAGATGCAGATTTCTTTTTATCACACATCCATTTCATTCAAGCCCTCGAAGAAAAAAATTAAAATAAAATAAAACTTATTCGTCGTTTTTTTTTTTTTGTATATAAAATATACCTTTTCTTTTTTTAAACATGATCCAGGGATTAAAAGTTGCAATGATGCTTTTTTTATAATAGTATTAATCGTTGGATAATAATAATAATAATATAATCCGCTTTTTTTAATTATTTAAAATATTATGATATATTTTATTTCTAACGTCTTCAATTCACTCACAAGTCACAATCACTCTCTTGGTCTCTGAAAAAAAAAAACCCAAATGTTGTGGTTCATCCACGATTTGTTTCGGCTAAAAACCATCCCTAAAAAATAAGAAAAATAATAATTATTATTATTGTTATTCAGTAATACGTAAAAAACCAAAATTAAAGTGTTTATTTGTTTATCCAACGTCGGCCTAATTCTGCTACAAAGGCTAAACACCGACGCCAGGAGATGAGCCTTCACCACCTTCCTGGGCCAATTTTGCCTCAGGGACAGGATTTACAGACCTGTATGAGGGTTCTTTAAACAATCCAGAGTGCAAAGGGGATCTATCTCGCCGGACTCATCCGAAGGAGCCGCCACCCAAGAAATTTTCTCATCTTAAAATTTCTACCGACCTCGTCCGGGTTTGAACCCGCAACCTTTGGGTCTGAAGGCGGGCACGTTACCTCTAGCCAACGGCGCCGGCACTCTATTTTAAAATTACCGCAATTTTTATACTCGGACTATAGGCTAGATAGAAGTCTTGAACCTGCTGTTTTCAGAGTTTAAATGCACAGTCCGCGCTACGGTACTCCATTTTAATCTCTAGGCTACCGCGACTCCGCGAGTACTCGGAATTTACCCATATTTTAAAACCTGGGAAAAATTATATGATGCCGGGTAATATTTTCATTAACTGCTTTGAAGCATTTAAAAGCAATAAAAGTCTACACCCATTCTCAAAAATTTTATGTGAGGCGTTTCTCAAAAACACTTTATAACATCTTATCCAATCTAAAATAAACAAGTAACTTGACAATCATTAAAGGTTATAAATTCCCATAGGCTACTCTTTTTACCCTTGACATTTCCCATTGACGTAACTTAGGTTGAACAGAAGCAATGTTTTACATTTTTAAACCAACTGAATCTCAAGTTCTATTTAAAAACAATAAAATTGAAAATTTTCGCGCGATACCAATCTAGGGAACTTGTTTGCATCCAGAAATAGATTCTGATTTTCTGAAGATTGTAGGCTATTTCTGGTATGACAGAGGGTTTGAAACCATTCATATTTCGGAACTTCTAGTTCCGGTTCCAACATTCGGTACTGATTCCGGTTCTTCCAAAAAAAAATTTTAGGTTCCAGTTCCAAATATAGTAACTTTCAAAAATGATGTTTTAGCTTCAATTTAATGGGTTCCTTAAAAATTTCGGTTCCGGTTTTGGTTCAATTTTTTTTTCTCTCGAGATTTCAGTAAACTGTACTTGGTTTCGTTTCTGGACCCTAGTACAGACAGTAACTTTGTCAATCAGCAATCACTCAGATACTGAATAAAATCCTCTGATTACAAAAACAGTAGCTCTAGATTGAATATTAAAGATGAATTGACAAGCAGCCAGAACATTATTCATATTAATATTTGCATGTCAAAATGGTAGCCAAATTATTATTCATTAAAATGTAATTACATGCTGTAATGCTGTATGAAGCATAACTTATCACTGCATTATTAAATAGCTTAACTTAGAAAAATAATGCAGTGCACTAGGCTACAGTATTGTATGTGTTGCTCTTGCTCATCTTCTGAATAGCCTAATTTGTACAACATACGGTAACATCTTCTGTATTTGTAGCCTTGTAGATAGCATGCGCAGGCTTCAATCTTCATTATTAAGAATATGAAAACTGCACAGTTTAATCTGCATCTGACTGCAACTTGGGGTTATTTATGATAATTAAATTTATTCTTGCAGTGTACTGTGTGGTAGGATCTAGGTGCACTATGTAATAAATGAAGATTTTTAATGCATTTTTAGACTGTAGGCTACAACCCTACAAATCTTTTTTTTTAATTACCATAATTTAGTTTAAATTTAAAGACTTTTGTAAGCATAATTACGATAATTTTTTATTTTATTTTTCACAATATAGGCTATTAGGCTATAACTAGGATAGCCTATGGGCTATTATAGTTATTTTTCTGCAGGTTAATCCATGATTGCCTGTTCCATTGTTATTGAAATTTTCAGACAATTAACCTGATGAGATTTTAAGTTGTTAAATTGAAAATTACATTATTTTATAACTTCAATTATTCTCTGAAAACTACAGTTCTAACATTAATGCATGATAGTGAAGTGAATGGAATAATTTGTGCAAACTTGACTGTTGAATATACAAAATTGTCAATAGCCTGCCAGTAATTAACATTGAACATGACAGGTCTAAGTTATCCTATAATAGAATAGATGACATTATAGGCTAATTTGCACATGAAACATCTAGACTGTCTGTTTCGTTTCATACCAGAGTGACAGAGTTCAGCTATTCCAATATCCACTAAAATTAGGTAAAGGGTACTGAGATCTGTAAAGTTTTAAAAGTATAAAACTCCAAATTCAAACCACCTCTGAGCAGGAGTAGGCTATTATATAATATACCCCTGATCTGACCTGAGGCTGTTCAAAGTGATCATGTCGCTTTGAACACTGTCAGTATTACCGGTATATTTAAACCAGCTAGCCTACGCTAGTACGGGTACACTAGAACCTGGTGCAAACCAATAATAAATTACGGTACCGTAAATAATAATTTGGGATACCGGTATTTATAAACAAAATTAGCAGCTGTAGGCTACATCACTAGACAGTTTCTTTACAAGGAAAGATCATCCTATTTACAAACACAATCTCCGTGATATTTTATTGATATGATTCAGGATAATAATATTGTAGCCTACATTATTCCCATACGGTACCGTAATTTATTGGATTTAAAATAGGTTGTAGACCGCAGTCGTAGGCCATCTCATTTTTAATCGAAGCACGTTAGTGCGATGTGCGGGCTGCTGTCAATTTCGGATTAGCAGTTGATTATTAGGTAATTATGATAATGTAACATTTTACCCTTATGTTGTTAAGTATCATTTAAATAATACACCAATCGAGATAATTTAGGCCTACTTACCAAAATAGTACTTTCACGAACGGCCTGAGAAACTGTTTCTCTAAGTTGTGCCGCCGACCCTGGCTTGCTTAAAGCCCTCGTAAATTTCCTTTCAGCCATTAAAACAATAACTTAAACATAATTAACGTGTATAAAATGAGCTAAACATTAAAATCGCGTGTGTGTTGACACTGAAATCCCAGAATCTACGGCACAAATAGTTACGTAAGAAATTAGCTCCAAGGAAAATAGCGAATCCACCATCTTTTTAACTTTCACTCTTTGCCGAGCGAAGTGTAAACACTTGGCCCTCGCACCCTGCAGCTCCTCTACCGCCGCCAGCGCCACGACGTAATCATTGAATTACATCACAATAACAATAGACTCGCAAGGCTAGAAGCGAGATGGGAGGACGCCATTATTACAAATTTTGGCGCTTTACTTGAATCCAACGACCTATAAAACAAGATAGACCGCTTAGTGGTCCGCCATAATGATTCCTACTGTATGTTGGCCATTTTACCTTCTGATTAGATTTAGTCAGAGCGCTATATTGAACTTATTTACATTATTGGTTGTAGACAGACTAATGAGCTTCAGATGTTATTTATTTTCTTTGTAAATATTCATTTTAAAATCATTATTTTTGAAAAGAAATAAACATAAATTTAAATTAATACA
>JAQGBM010001025.1:0-11560 GCA_034698405.1 Symphylella vulgaris | reverse complement strand
CTTATTAGGCCTAATAAAACGTAAATAAGTTAAATTACTAAAATAAACTAATAAAACTTAATAATATAAAAAATAATAAAATAAAAAGTAGCCTAATTTATAAAATTTCAATTCCATTGAATAAACTTATAATTGTGAACTATTATGATGTAACACCAAATTTTGAAGAAAAATATAGTTAAAAATTCTTTTCATCAATAAATTCTTTCCATTTGTGTGAAAAAAATGTTTTGTGAAATTTTATTTTCATTAACCTTTTTTCTCAAATTTTTTTTAAAGTAATCTTTTTTACTTAATAAAAGTTATTTTTCATTAAAATTAGTGTCTGTAGCATGGAAAATTAAGTTTACATATTTTTATGAGTACAATGTTCCCCCTTTCAAGATGCATTTCAAATTTTTCAAAATTCCACTCCAGAGGCCCAAAAAAGCGAAAAAAATGCTTATCAAAAACAGCTCACTCTGACGTCATCATGAATTTTAAATTCGGTTTCCTGAATTTTGAACATTGATAAACTGTTGAGATATCGTATCGTGGTGTCTGTGTATGCCAATTTGATGCGATATTGCCACTGTTGACGCTCAGGGAACTGAATTTTAATGGTGATGACGTCAGTGTGAGCTGTTTTGGAAGCGTTTTTGGGCCTTTGAAGTAGAATTTTTGAAAAATTCAAAATGCAAGGGGGAACATTGTACACATAATATTTAAGTTAACTTCATTTTCCAACATGCTACAGACACTTTAAAAGTTATTTTTATCTATTAATTATTCTTACCTATTTTTAATTTTTGCTGTATTTTCTCCACTCGTGGCTAATAATTCATTCATTTCCTTCATTATCGTTTCCTTTAAATCCTATTAATAAGAAAAAATGCATAAAATTAAGTCCAAAGTTTTAAATTTTCTAACATTGAGTAATAAATATGAATGTGGAATATAAATAATAGTACCGTTCAAATTACTGTTTAGAAATATTTTTAAACAATTTTTTTAAATTTAATTTTTAATTTAAAATTACATTTAAAAAAATTAAATATTTATAGCTTAATTAATATTTAATAATTAAAAACAATAATTCTTGCTCCATTCATATTTTTATTTAAACGAAATTAGGTAATTAGGTTTAAAACAAATGCACGTGAAAAATAAATTGTTTTTTTTTTCTATTTATAAATATATTTTGTTAAAATTTTATTTTTAATTTAATAAAATAAAAGAACATTTTTTATATAGAAAATTAAATAATGATATAATAATTATGTTTGACTTTAATTGGAAAAAAATTTCTTTCCCCATTCATATTAAAAAAAAAATCATGTTTAAAATTTTATTTTAAAAGTAGGCCTATAATAGGTTAGTGTTTTACCGTAAAAATATCCCGTATTATTATTAAACGTCTACTAGCTATCAAACCTGGGAAGTTTTTCTCTTACTCTGTTCCTTTTCTTGAAGCAACACACAAATCAAATATTTTTTTAAAATCACATTCACAAATCAGACACATTGGGTAAATGATTGAATCATAATTTAAAAAAATTTAAGCGTCACTTTCACAGGTAAAAATAATTTCTTTTAAAAAAGAAATCTATCAACATATCAACAAATATTTAAATTTGTAAGAAAATTGAAAACATTTAATAATAATTGCGTAGCCTATATTATTTAGATACTAAAATATTATCAGCCAAATTATACCCCGGTATAGACTGTGAGGATTATTTTGTTAGGCCTGTTTTAACTTTAAATTAGAAATGCTTATTTTAAAATTAATAAAATAATTATTCATGGCGTAGGCTACTCCAATTAAGTCAAAATATTGCTTGAAAAGTAAAATCTAGGTATCAAAAATACCTGTCAGGATTATTTGTAGGTCTATTTTTATTAATAAGAAAAGCTTATTATAAAATATTAATAAAATAATTTACGACACTCCCAATATTAAGTTAAAATAATTCTTGAAACGTAACATAGAAATATTTTAAACATGGGCCTATATATATTTTAGTTCATTTTAACGTAGTATTTATAAATTGAACTAGAAAAGTGATAAGAAAATTTATGTTCTTAAAAATATTAATACGGCACGAAAAATTTAAATTAACAGGTAATAGACTGTGCAAACATAACTTTTATTATATTTTAGCTTTATAAAATTTAACTGAGTCTGGAAAAATTTAAAATAAATAAATATTATGGGAATTGCAAAAAAGGATATTTATAATTTAATTTGTAAAATATTATGTTGCAACAAATATTTTTTTTAAAAGTCGGAAATAATTAATAAATAATTTATTTATTTAATTATTAAACAATTGCAAAATATATAAATTATTAATTGGTTAAAATATATAAAAAAAATGAAGAATGATTAAAAGTAAAATATTATTTTGCTTTTTAATTAACTTAGTTTAGTTGCCTGTATTAGCTAGTATAGAGAGAATGGCCAACTAACATAATTATCCGCCATTTTGAGGAGACTTTTCGGAGGGTCCTAAGGGTGTTGGGGGCTATTACTTGGTTTTAATATATTATCAATATAAAATAAAATATAATAAAAAATCAAGTAATAGCCCCCAGCACCCACGAGGCATCTTTTAGAACCCTCCGAAAAGTCGCCTCAAAATTGCTGAAATGTCAGTTGGCCATTCTCTCTAATACAGGCAACTAAATTAGTGTTTTAATAAGTTGGATATTTAATATTATTTATTTATTTTTAGACAATATTGAATATAGCCTATAATAATATAATTAATAACAATTTGTTAAAATAATAATTGTTTTAGCTTAAATATTCTAACATGGGATCTTAAATTAAATTAAAGTGAAGTCTCATGTGATGGAATTAATTGTGACTTTCACAAAATCGTGTCACGGGTTTTGACGTGAAGTACCGATTGATTTTAAAAAAATTAAGTTTATTTAAAAAAAAATCTGATATTTAAAAGATTGTAAGGTTAAGTAGAATTAATAAAATAAGAAACATAATTACTTTTGCTTAGATTTTATGACTTTTAAACAAAATAATAGGAAAAAAATTAGCCCCCTCCTTATTTGAAATTAAGTTCTTAAATTGATTTGTAAATTTGTTTACAAACTTATATATAATATTATTTGAATTCCCTATTTAAATTTATAACAATTTTTTTAAACATGTACATTTTAAATTTATGGCTTAATCATTTCAGATTTTTTTTTTGCGTAAAAGTTAAAATACATATAAATTACTTGATTTAATATTTTGTTTTCCTCTTTATATGGGAGATTTTCGAGATCTTACAGCTTGTTTTATTGCAAAATTTAAACATCATCATTTCATTTCAAATACTTAAACGCAGTCTAATCTTAAAAAATTTACAAAATGTAATTTTTTTTGCTTCTTTAAGTGCCTAAAATAGGTCTACGATATAAAATCTAGTAAAAATAATATTCTTATTTTACCCCTAAAACTATCTAACAACCAGAACATTAAAATATTAATAAAATAAACGCATTCTGCTTTAAAAAATAGAGATATTATAATAAAATAATTAAACTTGCAAATAATTTTTTGTTTCGTAATTCACACTTTAAAAAATACGGTATAACTTACCTGTAAGTTTAATAAGTACGAAGTAATATTAAATAATTATTAAATATAAACATTTAGAAAACTATCTAAATTAAAGATTTTATATACCGTAATAATTATATCAATTTATAAATAAGATAACAGTCTTATAATACTGGGTTTGGGATAAGATGGTCTAAAAAATAGTCTACAAAAATATAATTCACACACTTTCGCACACTGTTGTAGTTTTCAATGAATAATTTAATTATTATTCATTATTTTATAATACAAATTCTTATAGAATTTTATACAATATTATACAAATTCTTATAGAATTTGTATTTCGTGTCCACTAACTAGTCTATAAATTAACACACTGCAAAGCTGTAGTAACATCCAGAGACTAAAAAACCTTGCACTGGCATGTTTTGAATCAGCTGTCAATGACGGTGGAACATTTTGTGTATCCACCACGTGACATGACTTCATTTTACCAGCTTACGTCGTTTTTAATAAATCGATTATTATTAAATATCGATTTTTTTATTATCGATTTATAATAGCTCGATTGTTTTACAAGAAAAAAAGTATCGATATACCTCGTAAAGAATAATAATAATTAAGTTATTATTTTTATTTTTATGAATCGTATAATTTAATTTTAAAGATAATGCCTTCATTTTTTTCCGATTTCATTCCGGTTTGTTTTGAAATAAAAAAAAATCAAATTTCTTGTGTTCCTATAGCTTCGAAATTTTGCGTAAATTTCAATAAATATTCGAAAAAATGTGTTTTGGCGCGAAAACTTGAATATTGTAACAACCCCTTATAATAATAATTATAGAAACTAAAATCCTATTTGCGTCGTAGACATCTTAAAATATTATTATTATTTATTTATTTATATATTTATTAGTCGAAAACTTGCATATTAAAATTATAGTTTAAATGCAAACATAAAAAAAATCACTGCTAGCACCTCCTTCCTATATTTTTAGATTAAGTTTATTTGTAAAAATTTAATATTATAATATCCCCATTATTTTTATTTTTATTTCTTCTTATCTCTGAAATATTTTGTGAAATAAATCCAAAATATACTTTAAAAAAAACCTTTAATAGCATTTTTAAAAAGTCGTATTTTAATATTTATTCATGGATGCAATTTTGGACTTGGATAAAATATTGAATAGCAGAATCGATTTTTTTTAAATCGATTAAATCAGTATTGCTGAGAATAAATTATAAGGAAATATCGAATATATTATCGATTAATTTATCGCACTATATATATCGGCAAAAAAAAATTTTTTTTTTAGCAGAATCACGACACTCTAAATCTCAAAACTACTGTGGCTTCTTATTGGCTGAATTATCACCAGCTGTTAAAATGCAGCCAATAATATTACTGTTCTCAAAACTACTGTTGCTCTTATTGGCCGAAATTATCACGTGTTTAAATGCAGCCAATAAGAAGCCACAGTAGTTTTGAGATTTAGGGTGTCGTAGCAGAATCCAGTCCAACCAATAATCATTTTTTGATAGTAATTTTTTTTTACCTCAATAAAAAAAAAAGCACTTAAGTTTATTTTTTTATTTTATTTTATAAAATAAATTGAGGAAAAAGTAACTAAAACAACGAGTTTACTATTAATTATTATTATACATACGGTACCGTACCGTAGTTGCCAATCTTTTAATATTTTTGCAAAAAATTTAAAATAATATAGGCCTAATTTACCTTCGAAAACTGATTTTTAAAAAAGTGACTGAAGCAGGATTTTTAAAAATAATTATGTGTATTTTTTTCATGCAAGTATTATAATAGCTGAGATGAGAATGTTGAGGTTTATGTGCGGGGTAAGGAAGGATGATAAGGATAAGAAAATGTGTAGGCCTATATTAGGGGACAGGGGCATGGGCGTCCGGAGGGGGGGGGAGTAAGGGGAGCAGTAACCCCCTCCTGGATTTTTGAAAAAGGCAAGGAAAAATGAAAATTTCGTCAATTTTTTGAGGATTATAAATCCCTAAGAAAAAAAATTTCGCCTCCGGCGATCCGGGAGTTAGATTTCGAAAAAATATAAGTGTTTAAATCTCCAATCCCCGGGAATTCGCACCCTGTATCCTTGACTATTAGATAGCCTATATAGGCTAAAACAAGTATATTTTTAAAAATTCATATGCATTCAAATGCATTTATTGAACATAATAAACATGTCAATTTGGTCTATAGACCAAATTGACATGTTTATTATGTTCAATAAATGCATTTGAATGCATATGAATTTTTAAAAATATACTTGTTTTAGCCTATATAGGCTATCTAATAGTCAAGGATACAGGGTGCGAATTCCCGGGGATTGGAGATTTAAACACTTATATTTTTTCGAAATCTAACTCCCGGATCGCCGGAGGCGAAATTTTTTTTCTTAGGGATTTATAATCCTCAAAAAATTGACGAAATTTTCATTTTTCCTTGCCTTTTTCAAAAATCCAGGAGGGGGTTACTGCTCCCCTTACTCCCCCCCCCTCCGGACGCCCATGCCCCTGTCCCCTAATATAGGCCTACACATTTTCTTATCCTTATCATCCTTCCTTACCCCGCACATAAACCTCAACATTCTCATCTCAGCTATTATAATACTTGCATGAAAAAAATACACATAATTATTTTTAAAAATCCTGCTTCAGTCACTTTTTTAAAAATCAGTTTTCGAAGGTAAATTAGGCCTATATTATTTTAAATTTTTTGCAAAAATATTAAAAGATTGGCAACTACGGTACGGTACCGTATGTATAATAATAATTAATAGTAAACTCGTTGTTTTAGTTACTTTTTCCTCAATTTATTTTATAAAATAAAATAAAAAAATAAACTTAAGTGCTTTTTTTTTTATTGAGGTAAAAAAAAATTACTATCAAAAAATGATTATTGGTTGGACTGGATTCTGCTACGACACCCTAAATCTCAAAACTACTGTGGCTTCTTATTGGCTGCATTTAAACACGTGATAATTTCGGCCAATAAGAGCAACAGTAGTTTTGAGAACAGTAATATTATTGGCTGCATTTTAACAGCTGGTGATAATTCAGCCAATAAGAAGCCACAGTAGTTTTGAGATTTAGAGTGTCGTGATTCTGCTAAAAAAAAAATTTTTTTTTGCCGATATATATAGTGCGATAAATTAATCGATAATATATTCGATATTTCCTTATAATTTATTCTCAGCAATACTGATTTAATCGATTTAAAAAAAATCGATTCTGCTATTCAATATTTTATCCAAGTCCAAAATTGCATCCATGAATAAATATTAAAATACGACTTTTTAAAAATGCTATTAAAGGTTTTTTTTAAAGTATATTTTGGATTTATTTCACAAAATATTTCAGAGATAAGAAGAAATAAAAATAAAAATAATGGGGATATTATAATATTAAATTTTTACAAATAAACTTAATCTAAAAATATAGGAAGGAGGTGCTAGCAGTGATTTTTTTTATGTTTGCATTTAAACTATAATTTTAATATGCAAGTTTTCGACTAATAAATATATAAATAAATAAATAATAATAATATTTTAAGATGTCTACGACGCAAATAGGATTTTAGTTTCTATAATTATTATTATAAGGGGTTGTTACAATATTCAAGTTTTCGCGCCAAAACACATTTTTTCGAATATTTATTGAAATTTACGCAAAATTTCGAAGCTATAGGAACACAAGAAATTTGATTTTTTTTTATTTCAAAACAAACCGGAATGAAATCGGAAAAAAATGAAGGCATTATCTTTAAAATTAAATTATACGATTCATAAAAATAAAAATAATAACTTAATTATTATTATTCTTTACGAGGTATATCGATACTTTTTTTCTTGTAAAACAATCGAGCTATTATAAATCGATAATAAAAAAATCGATATTTAATAATAATCGATTTATTAAAAACGACGTAAGCTGGTAAAATGAAGTCATGTCACGTGGTGGATACACAAAATGTTCCACCGTCATTGACAGCTGATTCAAAACATGCCAGTGCAAGGTTTTTTAGTCTCTGGATGTTACTACAGCTTTGCAGTGTGTTAATTTATAGACTAGTTAGTGGACACGAAATACAAATTCTATAAGAATTTGTATAATATTGTATAAAATTCTATAAGAATTTGTATTATAAAATAATGAATAATAATTAAATTATTCATTGAAAACTACAACAGTGTGCGAAAGTGTGTGAATTATATTTTTGTAGACTATTTTTTAGACCATCTTATCCCAAACCCAGTATTATAAGACTGTTATCTTATTTATAAATTGATATAATTATTACGGTATATAAAATCTTTAATTTAGATAGTTTTCTAAATGTTTATATTTAATAATTATTTAATATTACTTCGTACTTATTAAACTTACAGGTAAGTTATACCGTATTTTTTAAAGTGTGAATTACGAAACAAAAAATTATTTGCAAGTTTAATTATTTTATTATAATATCTCTATTTTTTAAAGCAGAATGCGTTTATTTTATTAATATTTTAATGTTCTGGTTGTTAGATAGTTTTAGGGGTAAAATAAGAATATTATTTTTACTAGATTTTATATCGTAGACCTATTTTAGGCACTTAAAGAAGCAAAAAAAATTACATTTTGTAAATTTTTTAAGATTAGACTGCGTTTAAGTATTTGAAATGAAATGATGATGTTTAAATTTTGCAATAAAACAAGCTGTAAGATCTCGAAAATCTCCCATATAAAGAGGAAAACAAAATATTAAATCAAGTAATTTATATGTATTTTAACTTTTACGCAAAAAAAAAATCTGAAATGATTAAGCCATAAATTTAAAATGTACATGTTTAAAAAAATTGTTATAAATTTAAATAGGGAATTCAAATAATATTATATATAAGTTTGTAAACAAATTTACAAATCAATTTAAGAACTTAATTTCAAATAAGGAGGGGGCTAATTTTTTTCCTATTATTTTGTTTAAAAGTCATAAAATCTAAGCAAAAGTAATTATGTTTCTTATTTTATTAATTCTACTTAACCTTACAATCTTTTAAATATCAGATTTTTTTTTAAATAAACTTAATTTTTTTAAAATCAATCGGTACTTCACGTCAAAACCCGTGACACGATTTTGTGAAAGTCACAATTAATTCCATCACATGAGACTTCACTTTAATTTAATTTAAGATCCCATGTTAGAATATTTAAGCTAAAACAATTATTATTTTAACAAATTGTTATTAATTATATTATTATAGGCTATATTCAATATTGTCTAAAAATAAATAAATAATATTAAATATCCAACTTATTAAAACACTAATTTAGTTGCCTGTATTAGAGAGAATGGCCAACTGACATTTCAGCAATTTTGAGGCGACTTTTCGGAGGGTTCTAAAAGATGCCTCGTGGGTGCTGGGGGCTATTACTTGATTTTTTATTATATTTTATTTTATATTGATAATATATTAAAACCAAGTAATAGCCCCCAACACCCTTAGGACCCTCCGAAAAGTCTCCTCAAAATGGCGGATAATTATGTTAGTTGGCCATTCTCTCTATACTAGCTAATACAGGCAACTAAACTAAGTTAATTAAAAAGCAAAATAATATTTTACTTTTAATCATTCTTCATTTTTTTTATATATTTTAACCAATTAATAATTTATATATTTTGCAATTGTTTAATAATTAAATAAATAAATTATTTATTAATTATTTCCGACTTTTAAAAAAAATATTTGTTGCAACATAATATTTTACAAATTAAATTATAAATATCCTTTTTTGCAATTCCCATAATATTTATTTATTTTAAATTTTTCCAGACTCAGTTAAATTTTATAAAGCTAAAATATAATAAAAGTTATGTTTGCACAGTCTATTACCTGTTAATTTAAATTTTTCGTGCCGTATTAATATTTTTAAGAACATAAATTTTCTTATCACTTTTCTAGTTCAATTTATAAATACTACGTTAAAATGAACTAAAATATATATAGGCCCATGTTTAAAATATTTCTATGTTACGTTTCAAGAATTATTTTAACTTAATATTGGGAGTGTCGTAAATTATTTTATTAATATTTTATAATAAGCTTTTCTTATTAATAAAAATAGACCTACAAATAATCCTGACAGGTATTTTTGATACCTAGATTTTACTTTTCAAGCAATATTTTGACTTAATTGGAGTAGCCTACGCCATGAATAATTATTTTATTAATTTTAAAATAAGCATTTCTAATTTAAAGTTAAAACAGGCCTAACAAAATAATCCTCACAGTCTATACCGGGGTATAATTTGGCTGATAATATTTTAGTATCTAAATAATATAGGCTACGCAATTATTATTAAATGTTTTCAATTTTCTTACAAATTTAAATATTTGTTGATATGTTGATAGATTTCTTTTTTAAAAGAAATTATTTTTACCTGTGAAAGTGACGCTTAAATTTTTTTAAATTATGATTCAATCATTTACCCAATGTGTCTGATTTGTGAATGTGATTTTAAAAAAATATTTGATTTGTGTGTTGCTTCAAGAAAAGGAACAGAGTAAGAGAAAAACTTCCCAGGTTTGATAGCTAGTAGACGTTTAATAATAATACGGGATATTTTTACGGTAAAACACTAACCTATTATAGGCCTACTTTTAAAATAAAATTTTAAACATGATTTTTTTTTTAATATGAATGGGGAAAGAAATTTTTTTCCAATTAAAGTCAAACATAATTATTATATCATTATTTAATTTTCTATATAAAAAATGTTCTTTTATTTTATTAAATTAAAAATAAAATTTTAACAAAATATATTTATAAATAGAAAAAAAAAACAATTTATTTTTCACGTGCATTTGTTTTAAACCTAATTACCTAATTTCGTTTAAATAAAAATATGAATGGAGCAAGAATTATTGTTTTTAATTATTAAATATTAATTAAGCTATAAATATTTAATTTTTTTAAATGTAATTTTAAATTAAAAATTAAATTTAAAAAAATTGTTTAAAAATATTTCTAAACAGTAATTTGAACGGTACTATTATTTATATTCCACATTCATATTTATTACTCAATGTTAGAAAATTTAAAACTTTGGACTTAATTTTATGCATTTTTTCTTATTAATAGGATTTAAAGGAAACGATAATGAAGGAAATGAATGAATTATTAGCCACGAGTGGAGAAAATACAGCAAAAATTAAAAATAGGTAAGAATAATTAATAGATAAAAATAACTTTTAAAGTGTCTGTAGCATGTTGGAAAATGAAGTTAACTTAAATATTATGTGTACAATGTTCCCCCTTGCATTTTGAATTTTTCAAAAATTCTACTTCAAAGGCCCAAAAACGCTTCCAAAACAGCTCACACTGACGTCATCACCATTAAAATTCAGTTCCCTGAGCGTCAACAGTGGCAATATCGCATCAAATTGGCATACACAGACACCACGATACGATATCTCAACAGTTTATCAATGTTCAAAATTCAGGAAACCGAATTTAAAATTCATGATGACGTCAGAGTGAGCTGTTTTTGATAAGCATTTTTTTCGCTTTTTTGGGCCTCTGGAGTGGAATTTTGAAAAATTTGAAATGCATCTTGAAAGGGGGAACATTGTACTCATAAAAATATGTAAACTTAATTTTCCATGCTACAGACACTAATTTTAATGAAAAATAACTTTTATTAAGTAAAAAAGATTACTTTAAAAAAAATTTGAGAAAAAAGGTTAATGAAAATAAAATTTCACAAAACATTTTTTTCACACAAATGGAAAGAATTTATTGATGAAAAGAATTTTTAACTATATTTTTCTTCAAAATTTGGTGTTACATCATAATAGTTCACAATTATAAGTTTATTCAATGGAATTGAAATTTTATAAATTAGGCTACTTTTTATTTTATTATTTTTTATATTATTAAGTTTTATTAGTTTATTTTAGTAATTTAACTTATTTACGTTTTATTAGGCCTAATAAG
>JAQGBM010001024.1:0-11560 GCA_034698405.1 Symphylella vulgaris | reverse complement strand
ATTCTAAGCCGCACCCCCCAATTTTGACTTCTGATTTTGGTCAAAAAAGTGCGGCTTAGATTCGAATCAATACGGTAGTTATCTAAAATAGAATGTTAATGTCCCCCAGATCCGTTCAGAAGAAAATAATTAATTATATTAATAATATGTATAACTGTTGAGAAAGAATATCTAAATAAAAAAATCTAAATTAAATTTTATATCAGTTTATTTGTAGTGATTTTTAATTAATCTTTATATTTAATAAGAATTACAAATAAGAAAAATATTTAAAAAATAAATAAACTTTCAATATTAGTGTTGCATATTTTCAGAAGTAAAATTTTTTCCTGAAAATTCTCATTTTTGGAAAAGTTTTTCTATTTTTAATTTTCCATTTTAGACAAACCTACAAATTTCCAGTAATTTTTCACTGCGTCCCATCAGTTAAATTTTTGGGTTAAAAAATCATTTTTTTTCATTGCTATAATATAGTTTTCCAGAAAATTGCAGTAAAAAACCTTTAGCAATTTATAAAAAAAATTAATTTATTAATTTTTTGGCCCAAAAAATTTAACTTTTTGGCAAATTTTCCGTTTTTGGAAAAATTTCCGGAAATTTACACTAGGATATACGGTAATTTTCTGTCAATTTTGTTTTAGCAATTATTACAATTAAATTTTTTTTAGTAAAAATTTAACTTTTAGGAAAATTTCCAGATTAAAAAAGAAATTAATTAAAATAAAAATAATCTACTTACCTATATCAATAACACTGGAGGTAAAATTGCTCCCTGAAACTTGTATTGGTGGTGCGAAGGCTCATCCTGCTGGAGTCGATATTTAATTGTTTTAGCCTTAGTAGAAAAATTTTGATCCGAACGAGGTATACGGTGGAACGATATTATGGATACGATAACCTGACGTTCACGTTCCAAATAATTGCACCAGAGCTAGCCATTAACTTTATAACGTAAGTAAATCGTAAGCTTGGACGTGGTGTGTTATGCTTTCGGAAATCATTGCAAAACATTATGACATCAGCTTCTGCTTGGAAGTTGGACCACTTCATGACTTTCTCTGGCTTAATATGACTACCGTGTAATGACTTTTCCACAGTCTAACGAATAACTTAATTACTCGTTAGTCCAACAGTGAACAGAGAGAGCCATTGAATTAGGCATTTTTCTTGGTTATGGTTTCGGTTTTCGGAGTTTTTTCATTTGATTTGAACTTCTAAATTAATTGTTGGGGTAGTTTATTATAACTTAAAAGATTGAAATAATGTTTTAATAAAGTATCTTTGGTCTAATTTTGGCTAATTCTATACCATTTTATTCTATTATCCGGTAATACATTTATTTATTCCGATGAATGAATTACCGGTATTATCAGGGTATTATGTAGTTTCGATCATCGATGGTTTCGATTCTAGAATTTAATCTCGATGCGATGTTTTATCGAGATGACGTCATGTATACACACACACGCCGGCAAGAACGCATGTTTTCCTCATTTATTAAACCACCAACAGCATGATAGGACTTGCTGGGTGCGTCACCTCACCCATCACATGATAGCAACAAAATTAAAACATTCGGTGTAATCGTTGTGTAATCCTGTGAAATTCTACAAACAATATCCTACCGAGCCTCGTCACGTTTGATACTTCAGTCTGTTTTTGAATACCTCTTCTAGTGGACGTTCAGGTAATTTACCATTTTTATCCAATATTTTAAGTTATTTTAACTTAATTAATATTATTCTTCAACTTTCTAATAATCGAAATCACTAAAAAAATGATACATATTACACGAATAACTTAAAACCCGTAGTTTTCGGCTGGTTTTCGGTATTAAATTTTACGAGTTTTTCACAATACTTACATTATTATTTATTTATTTATTAATTTGTTTAAGTTCATAGGCCTACTAACTTTAGGCTACAGTGTTGTCATGTTTTTAAGGACATTATACTTGGCTAAATATTATTTTTTGCGATACTTACATTATTATTTCATAATTTTTGGTACAGTGTTGTCATCTTTTTATAGGGACAATATTTGGCTAATTTTTTTTGCCAAGTTTATAAATGTACAAAATTAATGCTTTATATTTACAATCTGAAGGTCATGCCATTTTTAATTTCCCTATTTGCAGTTGCAATAATAACTTAACGGTACGGTACTTTATGATACAGACTTGGTGTGGCCTTGAGAATTATTTGCCTCAAACGAGAAATATTTATATCATTCTGGTCGGTGCCGTTTCGACGCCAAACACCCGGCTTCCCGATCAATAATCCGTCTCCGGGACTCTTAAGTTAATGGACAAAAAATATTAGTTTATTTCTGATTGGGGGTGTATACTGAATCTGTTGGTATCTTGCGGTACCGGCAGCATATAGCCAGATACCGGCTAAGTTATAGGCTATACGAGTATGTACGTGCATGGAAATAGATTTTACGTTACACGGTAATCGATAAATTCGATAAAATAAGATATAGCTGTACCATAAACTTTTACTTTTACGGTATATCGGTTATACGGAGCTTAATATAACACGTAGCCTATCGTACAGTATACCGTATAGGGCATAATACATAAGACTATAAAAAAACGAATTGGTCTATAGCAAAAACGGATCTG
Source organism: Symphylella vulgaris (assembly GCA_034698405.1). Lineage (NCBI taxonomy): Eukaryota > Metazoa > Arthropoda > Symphyla > Scolopendrellidae > Symphylella > Symphylella vulgaris. Next base: position 8,934 of record JAQGBM010001024.1, on the reverse strand, counting down.
TATTGCGTGCGACACGGTGATAACTGATAAGTTATTGAAATATACTAACTTATTTCCTGTTATCGAGTACAATCTATAACTTTGTATAGTTTACTGTATACCAACCTCCAAAAGTCCTTAGTTCGAACTCCATTTTATGGGTGGGTAGGAATTTTAGAATGAGAAAATTCCTGGCTGATCTTTCGTAAATGGAATCTTATTAACATGTATTAAAAACCCAATTTTTGGGTATTATAGAGGTTCAAGTTTTCGCGCTAATTAACTCTTTTTTTCGGATTATTTGAAATACTCCGTAATCTAAAATTTCGAAAAAGTACGAAAGCAAGGGACAACAGAAATTTAATTGTATTGTATTTCAAAACAAACCGGAATGAAATCGGAGAATATTACTCTTTAAAATACGATCTGAAGAGTATTTTAAAGATTACGCGCGGTCCCGATTTTACGATTTCATTCCGGTTTGTTTTGTACTGACGTAAATTAAATTTCTGTTTTCGCTTGCTTCGTACTTTTTCGAAATTTTTCGTCATTTTCAAATTATTCGAAAAATATGTGTTTTTCGCGAAAAGTTGAATTGTACTAATTTGTACCCTAATTTTAAAAAAAATTTTCAAAATTAAATTTTTGTACCGGTACCCTATAAATAAAATTTTTAATACCCGGTAAGCATTATTACACTTTATTAAAATGCTCACCGTTTTTTTTTAAATAATCTTTTATAGTACCGTAACCAAAAGAAAAGATGACTACCAGATCTAAAAATTCTCCCAGCAGTGACGACACCATTTTCCGGATTCCACCGTATTTCTACCTTCACGTCTTAGACCAAAACACCAATGTAACTAGGGTTGAAGTAGGACCAAAGACCTACATTAGACAAGACAATGAAAGGATCATATTGGGACCGGAAAAAATGGTCATTGTGCCGCCCTCGCACTTTTGCATCGTAGAGAACCCCGTCCAAAAAGATGCGGAAAATAAAATAGTTTACGATGACTTTGGTCAAGCGAAACTCAAGCATGCTGACCAGGACTTGAGGCTAGAACAGGACCCATTTCCTCTATATCCTGGTGAAGTTTTATTTAAGGTAGGAAATAGGTTTAATTTTTTTCTTATTTTTAACCCATTTTTGCATTTCCCCGCATTTTTACCCCTTTTTTTTTTGCAATACCCCATTTTTTGCATTTTTTACCCCATTTTAAGAATGATGTAAAGTGAGTTATTTTGATTTAAATACAATTTATTTTCCAACTCTTTACAGCCCGTTACAAGGTTAACAATCGTCCAAAAAAATTCGGCTCTCAGGCTACGAGCGACGCGGGATTTTGACGAGGACGAAAAGACAAAACGGGTCGCCGGAGATGAATGGCTCTTCGAAGGACCAGGTACTTACATTCCTCGCAAGGAGGTCGAAGTTACTGCTACCCTCCAGGCCACCATAATCAAACCGAACCAGGCCCTGAGGCTCCGGGCCCGCATGGAAACTACCGACAGGGATGGCAAAAAGAGGGTGCCCGGAGAAGAGTGGTTGGTCAAGAAAACGGGGGCCTACTTGCCAGGGGCTTACGAAGAGGTTGTGGATGTGGTTGACCCTTTCCAGTTGACCGACAAGATGGCCATACACGTCAAGGCAAAACAGAATTTCAACGACGATAATGGGACTGCCCGGAAGAGTGGAGAGGAATGGTTGATAAAGTATACCGACGTAGCACTCTACTTACCCAGCGTTTACGTAGATGTGATCGGTTTCGTAGAAATCACAACTCTTTCGAATCGCCAGTACTGCGTCATATGCAATCCCGTTGGAGCCGATGGGAAAAATCACTTGGGTCACAGAAAGTTAGTCCGGGTAAGCCACGATGAATTGTTATTTTTTTTTTTGCATCCCAAAATTACTTTGAAAAAAAAAAATCATCCAAAAATTATGTAAAATAAACACGGGGAACATCCCAAAATTATGTGACGGAAAACGGGGAGCATCGCAAAATTAACTTAAAAAAAAAAAACACCGCAACCACAAATTACCGTACTTAAAATAAAATACATAATTTTTGGATTATGGTATACGGGGGTAACCATCAAAAAATTATGTAACGGGACAAGAGGGGTCATCCAAAAATTACTATTTAAAAAAACACAGCATCCCAAAATTACGTAAAATATACAGGGGATCATCCCAAAATTATGTGACGGAACACGGAGAGCATCCCAAAATTACTTTTAAAAACACTGCAGCATCTAAAAATTACGTAAAATAAATACGGAACCATCCTAAAATTATATGACGGAGCAAGGGGAGCACCACATAATTACTTTTTTTTAAACTGCGTTCCCAAATAAATTAAAATACTAAGGGACCATCCCAAAATTATGTATCGAGGGAAATAATCCAAAAATTAGGCATTCATTTTAATTTTCCACTTGTCATTTTATGTTTTAAGGGGGAAAAGTCATTCTTTCTTCTACCAGGAGAGGAACTCGAAAACGGAATCCAAGATGTCTACGTTTTGGGAGAAAATGATGGAATTGTTTTGCTAGCCGAAGAAGCCTTTGAAGATGACATGGAAAAACCCCCGGTGGCCCGAAGACCCGGTGATCTCTGGTTAATCCGGGGTCCAATGGAATATGTTCCCCCTCTCCAGGTCAAAGTCAAGGCTTCCAGGTCCGCCATTCCATTGGATGAGACTGAAGGAATCTACGTCAGGGACACCAAAACCGGAAAAGTTCGAGCAGTTTGCGGTCAGACTTACATGTTGACCCAGGACGAGGAACTTTGGAAGAAAGAACTTCCGCCCATCATCGAGGGACTCATAGAATCAGGGATTGACCCCATGGCAGATCGAGGAACAAGGTTCTCCAAATCTAGCGAAGGGGGAAGTGGGAGTAAAAGGGATAAGACCAAAGTGATAATCTTCAGAGTTCCCCACAATGCAGCGGTCCAGATTTACGATTACAAAGAGAAGAAAGCTAGGGTTGTATTCGGACCAGAACTTGTACTCTTGGGTCCGGACGAACAATTTACTCAACTCAGCCTCTCAGGAGGTAAACCCAAGAAGCCCAACGTAATCAAGGCCCTCTGCCTCCTTCTGGGACCGGATTTCTGCACCGATATCATAGTGGTTGAGACTGCTGACCACGCAAGACTTCAACTCCAGGTTGCATACAACTGGCACTTTGATTTGGGCAAAAAGACTCAGGAAGAAGCTTCTAAATTGTTCAGCGTTCCAGATTTTATAGGAGACGCGTGTAAAGCGATCGCTTCAAGAATAAGAGGGGCGGTGGCTGGAATAGCCTTTGATAATTTTCACAAGGTAATTGTTAAGCGAATTTTTCTAAAACTGAACTCCGGTTCTCGATAAGGTTCCAAAAATATCGGTTAAGAATTAAGATTCCGGTTCTAAAACAATTAAGAATTTTCGGTTCCCGGTCGGTTAAGGTTCCAAAAATTTCGGTTATAATAATTTAGAATTTTTTGGGTTCCGGTTCGGGTCCCAATTATTACCCAGATTTCCAAAAACATGTGGGTTATTTAAAATATAAAATAAATTTTCGGTTCCTCATTTTTGTGCCTGTTCCATAAAGAATTTTCCGTTCGGGTTCGGGTTCCAGAATAGGCTAATCAATGATTTCCAAAAAAAAAAAGACGCGTTCTCCTAATCGAAAGAAATTTCGGGTCCAAATTTTTTTTAGAGAATTTGGTTCCATTAGAATAACGGTTTTAATATTGGTTCTGAGTTCTGGTTCCGGTTATAAAGTATGGTCCGAACCCTGGCTCTGAAGGAAATAAGAATGGTACCGCTTTACTGATAAAATTGGCTCACTGGGAGTCGATTTTTCTGTAGTCTGGAATCGGTAATTTATCCTCTGTACCAGAAATTACTCGTATGTCTTACAAAACAAAAACAACAATAAGAAAATTTTTTTTAGATTTCCCACAAAATACGTATTTTTAACCTTTTTTAACGGCTAAAAAAATTGATAACATTGATTTTTTTATATTTTTTACTTCTTTAGAATTCAGCCAAGATAATCAGGACCGCCGTTTTCGGAACAGAAGGGGCCGGAGACGCACAGAAAGCTCGAAAGAGTTACACCTTCCCTCAAAACAATCTAGTCATAACGAGCATCGATATTCAGAGCGTCGAACCAGTGGATCAGAGGACCCGCGACTCGCTGCAGAAGTCTGTCCAACTTGCCATCGAGATCACCACCAATAGTCAGGAGGCCACGGCTCGACACGAAGCCCAGCGAGTCGAGCAAGAAGCTCGAGGTCGTCTCGAACGTCAAAAGATCACCGACGAAGCGGAAGCCGAAAAATCGAGAAGGGACCTACTCGAACTTCAGGCCCAGAGCGTTGTGGTCGAGAGTAAGGGTCAGGCCACCGCAGAGGCAATAGCTAGGGCCGAAGCTGCCAAAATAGAAGGGGAGGCGTCAGTCAAACATGCGGAACTTAAATCAGAAGCTCTTAAAATAGAGGCTGTAAGTAGAAAATCCTTATTCTGAATTTTAAGGGCGTTGTTTCGTGAATCGAATGTATCAATAAAATTGTGATATTTATAAACCCTTCTGCAAAAAAAAAAAATCACAATTTTCTTGATACTTTCATTGTTAACATGGAATTTTCCTAAATTATTTTTAGGCAGCCGAGCTGGAGAGACTGGTTAAAGCTAGGGAAGCCGAACTTTCGTACACTAGGGAACAAAATGAACTGGAAATAGCCAAGGCGAAGGAGTTGGCATCCATAGAAAGCGGCAAATTTACCAATATGGTTAGCGTCTTGGGAACCACTACCATTGCTGCTATTGCAACATCTGGTCCAGAAATGCAAGTCAAGTTGCTACAGTCACTTGGTCTGCAGTCAACTCTAATCACAGACGGCAAGACTCCGATTAACCTCTTCAATACGGCACATGGGCTTTTGGGAATGCCACAAATAACTAGCGGGACTCCTGGGACTCCAAGCCGTAGGGAGCAAGGTGAGGAACAGGCTGAATCAGCTGCTGAACCACCCACTAAACGTAGCAGAAGGGCCCAAAAGTAGCTGTGAAACTTCGTGAAACTAAACTCAACCCTTTCTAACTGAAATTGTTACTCCGAGCATTAACACTAATTAATTTTAATAATAATTGATATTATAAATGAGCAATTTTTATATATTAGCCTATGATATTATTTATTTTTAATAAAAATATTGATATTAGACTGATTTTAATAGTTAATTCATTAATAATTGTAGCCTAAAATAATGTTTAAACTTAAAAAATATTTATAATTACCGTATTACTAGGCCTAGTGCTGTTTTAGTTTACCAAAACTAAAACCAAAATTAAATTTAGTCATGTGTTTTAATTTTAGTCAATCAAAACTAAAACTAAAAATAATTTCAATAACTGACAAAAACTAAAACAAATTTCCCAAGCTGACTAAAACTAAAATTATTGTTTAAATCTTTTTGGATCCCATATATAAACCCTTGTCCGGTAGAATTCGGGCAAGTCGATGGGTCAGTCAGAGGGACAATATATTATTAGAAATTAATGAAAATTACTTTAAAAACTTTAAAAATGTTCCATTAATATCAATTATGACTCAAACTAAAACTAAAAATGTCTGAAACTAAAGGTATTTTAGATATTCCGACTAGAACTAAAACTTAAACAATCGCACCTCCAGACTAAAACAGAACTAAAACTAAAAGCAAACTTAGACTAAAACAGAACTAAAACTAAAAGCAATCGCACCTCCAAACTTAAACTAAAACCAAAAGTAATAATATAAAGCTACCAGTTATTCATAATAAAGCTACTCCTCATGAATTATTTTTATACTGGAGAAGAGATGGTGTTTTTATCTAATAAAGCTACCAGACTAAAACTCGGGACTCTGACTAAAACAGCACTAACTACATATTACACCTTAGCTTGATAAAATTATAGTATTTTATGGAAAATTAATTATTTCTAAATTTGATAAAACTTAGTAGATATTTTTAAAAATTTTAATTTTGGCTATTTCTTATTTATTTTTTTAGATCCTTCAACTACTGATGATGATTGAAAAAAACGGGCTCAGGTATTTAATTTTTTTCATTTGGCACAAATAAAATAATAAATTTATTTTTATAAAATAATATTATTCGTACTGTACGTTTTACTAACTTTTTTTTTTTGTTAATAAAAATATTTTTTTACTTTAATTCTTATTTTACTAATGTTACACTATGAAATAAAGCATAAACAAAACCCACCTAAATAAAATAATGTTTTAATACATCTTATAATTCGTCAATATTTAAACTTTTCTATTGGTAAATGTTATAACTAAAAAGCACGGTAGCCTACCGTACTCTCTATTTAAAGCACCGATACGTATATATACGTAGCCTAATTTTTATTCTGCTTGTAAAATATCGAAGTGAATATTCTTGCCATTCCTAACGAGTAAATACGCATAATATCAAATCATACTCATTTCAAAATTAACTAGGCTAAATAAAAACAATAAGCTTTAAAAATTCAAACGAGTATTTTACATAACTCCTTACTTCAAACATTACATCAAATTTATTCGGCTTTCCCTATCGTTATAGGAGTTTTGAATACCGTATCATCATAGTAGGGTACTGTATTGGTGAAATTACGGTAAAAATTAAGACTAACTTCAAAAGATTTGGTAGATAACTCATTACCTAGGCTTCAACGAACTGAAGTCAAACGTAGCTAGCTTAATTTTTTGCAAGGGGTACTCTCAAAAACATTAAAATACTCTTGCCTGAACGCCAAATTTTGGTACGGCTGCTTTGGGTCTTTCCAAAATAATTCAAAATATGCCTTAATTTTCATGAAATACCTAAGCTGCCATGCCTGCCTTTTATGATTTCTATACTACACAGGTACTGAAATAAGTAGCCTATTTTTTAAATTTAATTATGAATTAGAAATTAATTTGTTAGACTATAATATTGGTAGCTGAAAGAAATGACTGAATATATATATTAATTAATAGGATAGGAACATTTTAAATAACTTATATTAATTATGCAAGTAAAGGGTCTTTCCAGATAGCCTAAAGAATAGGTAGGTTAAATTGGTAAAATTATGTACTTAATTAAAAGTTAATTTTAAAAATTAATAAACACATTAAAATCTATATGGCAGGGTAAATTATATAAACATGCTAAGGTGTATATACATAACTATCATATTTTTTTAGTGATAGCACAGTTTACTTAAGCGCAAATAATTGATAAGGTGTGATAAACATACTATTTGTGTTTAGCAAATTAGCAATATATGCTCAAAAATACAGTAAAACTCGATATTTTGTTAATGTTACTGAATTTAAAACCATGCAATTTATTGTTGTAACTTGTAATTATGAAATAAAACGAATAAAACATGAATATTTAAGAAGAATAAGTTGGTGATTTATTTATTTATTCCTTGATTTCTTTCAGAATACGTTTATAATTTAAACAAAATCTAAACCATTTTCTTCCTAATACCATTTTTTTTTAAATTTAAAACATCAATAATTATAATATTAATAAGAAAACATTTAAAATAGAAAATAAATAATTTTTAATAAATTAGGGGCTGTCCTAATATTACGTCATATGAATATTTAATTGATTCTCCCTTTATTCTAGCACGTCCAAAAAATTTTACAACAAAAAATGTTGACCCCTTATAGTTCCCACAATTCTGATGGAGCTTGTACCCCCCCACCCCTTAGAGCGTGACGTAATAAAAGGACAGCCCCAAAATACGTCTTTCTTTATGAAAAACTTTCCACTACGATTACCATATCTCCGTAATCTAATTCTTTAAAATTACTTGTTTTACTAAAACTTCACAATAATTTACCATTCTGACTAGAATTATTTTAATAATTATATGACTTTCACATTTAGGTTTATAACTTTATAATGAATGTAATGGTGGTATGTAATTTTAATAAGTATTATGTAATTGCAGGCTAATTAAGTTATTAACAAAAATAATTTAGTACCATCTTACTTTATATTTGAATACGATATAATTGTATACATTAATTTAGGGTGGACCATCATAAATATTGGGGAAGCTTACCCAACAATTTTTAGGAACAATTTAAGTCCTTAAATTTAAAGTGTAGGCCTAAATAATCTTCTTATCAAATTAAACTTATTCATTATTATGGCCCCCATAATTTGGTCACAGGATACCCCGGCCTCCGGTCTCCCCTTTAGGCCTTTATTATATAGTTACAGGAACTGACCTGTTACTGGTACTTTTATGAACTCTTTATACGAAGTTATTATTGAAAAGTTTTCTTTTTGCACTATATCACTGATAAGTTTACAGGATATTATTAAAATTTCAAAATGTAAAATGTTTAAATAGTGATTAATAAATTAAGAATGTAACATACCTTGTATTGTTTTATATGATAATTTGATAAATAATAAATCTTTTAATGAGGTGATTCATATTAACTCCACCATTACTAACACTTTGACTAGAATAAAATACTGATTTCATTTCAATAATAAATAAATAAATAATTTAAATTAATGTATTATATTCCATGCTTGCAAATAAATTCCTTATAATTTTTCGATTACTTATAATATTATTCTTTCGACACTTTTACTTGTGGCACAATACAATAATTAACATTTAGATGTATAAATATTTAAAGTGATGGAATCTCTAAAAAATAAGTTTATAAATTAAACTTACATTAAACTTTGTTTATTTTATTATTAATTTCCAGGGGTGGCGGTTAGTGCGCCCGCTTCGGATGCCAAGGAACCGGGTTCGAGCCCCGGCTGGGGTGAGAAATTTTTCCTAGTCCTATGGCATTGCCCCTGGGTTTGTACAACGGAAAGAGAAGGGCTCTGGTCATACCCGCACTCGTGTGAATTTGTTTGCACGTTAAAGATCCCAGCCT
>JAQGBM010001023.1:0-11561 GCA_034698405.1 Symphylella vulgaris | reverse complement strand
TTATTAATTTATGATTTATATATTAGAAGTTATAAACGTTCGAAATTGTGGCGTTTCATCTGAATCACCCTGTATAAATTAATAATAATAAAATTTAATATAAAATTAGGTTAAAAATAAAATAATTAACGTATAATAAATTTTTGGCTATTATTTTTAGCTTACAGTAAGTGGGTTTAAATTCTAGAGATCTTTAAAATACGTATAATGTGTTGCTTTAATTTCAAAAAAAGAAATTATAGGAACTACCGCGAAAAATAAGGAAAATATTAATTAAAGTACCGTAATTTACATAATAATAGTTAACAATGACATTAATAGTCTACGAGTATTCTTGCAAGAGGTATTTGGCTATTGTGTTCAACTGAATATTCGATGTTCCTTCGTATATTGTTCCTAAAATTATAAAATAAAATATTACGTAAATATTATTATAGAGAATTTTACCGGGAAAACCTAACCAGAGACCATCTTAAAGTGATGGAATCTCTTTAAAAATATTTAATTTACTGTACCCAGTAAAACCTAAATACTGTACCCCATATTATGTTTATTTTATTAGTAATTTCCACTTATTACCGTATTTTCGTTATTAATTTTTTTTTAAAGTTTATTTTACACTTTTGTGGAAAAGCAGCCCTGACTGAGGTGGGAGGATTATGCTCAGGCTAGTTCAGGGTTACCAAAAAGTTTAGAAGCATATTAAGTTATTTTAAAAAATTAAAATAAATGTTTATAGAAAATAATTAGTGGAAATCAGTATAAAATAACATAATTCAAATTTTAATTTAAGTTTAGATAAACTTTTTTTCTATAGATTCCATCTCTTTAAAGTTAGATTTTGCAGTAATGTTGGGGCCTGAGTAAAAATATCCACCCCTAAAATGCTAAAAAAAAATTATGAATATTACCTATTTTGCAATCTCTGTAATACTTTTCAATGGGATAATCTTTGGTAAATCCAACTCCTGCTAGCCATTCGATGCTTTTCGATGTAGTCAGTGTTGCCACCTTTTAAAAATTAATATTATTATTTTTAATATTTAAAAAAATAATAATAACAGGCGAATAGGTCCTAGTACAGTAAGTGCTGATTTTTATACCTGTGAAGCAAACAGCTTGGCCATCGAGGCCTGTTTGACAAAATTTTCTCCACTTTCTTTCATCCTAGCAGCATTGTAAACAAGCAATCTGGCTGCTTCAATCTGTGTTGCAACTTCGGCTATCTGGTGTTGCATGGCCTTAAAATATTTAATATCTTTATTAACACCTTGCCTTCAAGTGAATATATATCCCTTTGATAGGTGAATATTTCCCTTTGATAGGGACAAAGAGCAAGGAGACATACACAAAGGGATAACAAGCATACCTGGAAATCGCATATTCTCTTGCCAAACTGTTTCCTTTCCATAGTGTAGAGAATAGCGTGGTCAAAGCAACCCTGTGCCAATCCAACCATCTGGGCCCCAATGCCTATTCGACCCTCGTTTAGTAAGCCAATGGCATATTTGTATCCGTGGCCCACCTGACCCAAAATGTTGCAAGCTGGAACCTATAATAAAAATTTTGGGTCTTTATTACGTGGGCTATTTTTATTTATTTTTACAAAAATATTATATTTTTTTATACAGTAAGTTAAACATTAAAAATTGCTAATTCCAATTACATATTCTAAACATGAAATAGGCTCATAATAAAAATGTCTTGCAAAATTCTGCTGGCGCAGAAGCAAAATCGATAGGCAAAAAAATAATACTCAACCGATTTTCATAATTTTTTTTTATTTGAAGAAAATTAAAAAAAAATCTAGTGCTCACAATTTTCTAGTTTTTTTATTTTTATTTACTTCATTTTTTTATAATTAATTTTTAAAGGTAACATTCGAAAATGTTTTAAAAATTTTCTTTTAAAATTGTAAAAAAAAAAAAATTATTGAAACGCCCCTAAATATTTATTTTTTTGCAAATAAAAAAAATTAAAAATCGGTTGAGTAGTTTTCGCTTAAAAAGAAATCCCCCTAAAATCCCATAGACCAAAATGAACGGAAAAAAAGTTTTTTTTTTTGTCTCACCTTGACATTGTCGAAAAATAGAGAACAGGTGCTAGAGGCCCTTAATCCTAGTTTATCCTCCTTTTTCCCGATGCTGAACCCTGGTGTTCCCTTTTCAACTACGAAACAAGTGATTCCTTTGTAACCCTAAATTTTAAAAGGGATCAATTATTAATTTGAGGCTGTCAAGATTGGCTCAAAATACCTAATTAGATTGACCTAAGTACCTTGGAGTGATCAACGTTAGCAAATACGAGAAAAACTTCCGAATGTTCGGCATTGGTGATCCACATTTTACTTCCATTTATGACGTAAAAATCGCCCTGTTTTTCGGCCTTGGTCTGTAGGGCAAAGGCATCTGATCCCGAATTAGCCTCCGAAAGGCAGAAACTGCCCATGGTGTTGGAGCAAAGTCTGGGCAGGTACCTAGTGTTTGAAAATATTTGCAGAAAATTATAAAATTGTAAAATTCCCTCTAAAATTTCCCAAAATTGGGAAATTTGGGCAATTCTATCAAATCTCCCGAAAAATTTAGAAAATTTCTAAATATTCCATAAGTGAAGGAATAACTTATTTTTGAAAATTACTTGAAAATTTTGAAATAACCTTCATTTTTTTTTTTTCAGATATTTTTTTTATTTTTTAAATTTACAAAATTCCCGTAAAATTTCCAACATTTCCGAAATTTCAAGAATATTTCAAAATTTTGACGTGCAATAACTCATTTCTTTAGTTAGACAATTTCCCAGGAAATTTGGCGAGAGAAATTTTCCAGGATTTTTCACTGCAAATTTCCCGGGCAAAATTAAGTTCAAATTTAGGCAACTATCAAATATCCTGGAAAATTTAGAAAATTTCCGGAAATTTTCCATGAATAAATTTTGAAATAAACTTCAATTTTTTTTCAGGAAATTTTTTTTTTTTCCAAAATTTCCAGAAAATGTCAAGAATATTTTGAACAAATTTTGACGTAGGCCTATTCCCGGTAAATTGCCAAGGAATTTTGAACTTAATTTTGTCCGGGAAATTTTGCCGCGAAAAATCCTGGAAAATTTCCCCCTAAATTTCCTGGTAAATTTCCCAGGAAATTTAGGGGGAAATTTAGGGGGAAATTTAGGGGGAAATTTTCCAGGATTTTTCCATTTTTTCGCGGCAAAATTTCCGGGACAAAATTAAGTTCAAAATTCCTTGGAAATTTACCGGGAATTTTGGGAAAATATCCCGGACTACAGGACCTACAGGTACCTTTGCTTTATTTCCTCGTTGCCATTAAGGTTGATTGTGTTGGCAACGACTGTATTGTGGACATCATGCATGACGCTAACTGATGCATCAACCTTAGCCAATTCTTCGATAACGAGGTTAACCATGAAGAAAGTACTTCCAGCACCACCGTATTTTTCCGGAACTTCCATTCCCATCAACTGTAAAAAAAAAATTTTTTAAGTGTCTGTAGCATGGAAAATATCTACCAAATTTCGCCGGTGACCTGACATTTTTAAAAGGCAAAACTCATCAGTGATGAATTAATAATTTAATTAAACTTACCCCATTCTCAAACAACATTTGAACAACAGAAGGATCCATTTTGGACTCGTCGTCCATTTTTCGAACCAAGGGTTTGATTTTCTCTGAAGCCAACCTAGCAACTAAATTAAAATTTTAAATTAATACATAATTATATTCAGCTGTCATAATACTATTATCAGTCTATTAATCTCTAATCTATTTTTAAGTCAGGTAGCCTATACACTCCATGTGGTAATTTAAAAATAATGTCAACTGTATCCATTCTCATTTCATAGCCAGAAAAATAAACTTGAATTAGAAGAGCTATGGGCTGTTCATCATTCAACATAACTTTTATAACCTAACCTAAATGCTTTTTATGCTACTGATCCTGGACAAAATAATTAAGGGATGATAATTATGACATACCATACTTATCATCATTTGCAGGTATGAGTCATACCTGCAGACCTCTTTAATTCGGGAATTAGAGCCATGAAGCATTGAAGTGGAATCCAATTAGACACAAAAAGCCATCCTTAATTATTTTAAAGCCAATAGTAAAAATGTTGAATGCTCTGTCGAATTCTCAAAAGTGATACCGTAATCTGTTTTGTGTTTCTGGATTCTACCCATAGATCCAACCATTCTTTATGTAGGTAGTAAAATTCCATTGACCAGTTGACCTCATAATAGGCTATCATTCATTCCATTCATTCAAAGATCATAATTATAACACTCCACAATATTGAGGTCATAAGATTGGACAGCATCAATTGATTCAATTTTCAAGTGCTTATTAGGGATATAGCCTATAGGCTCATGCCTTAATTTACCCAAGCAAGTGCTTAAAGCTGTGACAGGTGACAGGTCTGGACCATTTACCTGAATCTCGAATGGCTAATTCCTCTTCTGTTAGCTTGCTGAGAGGATACCTTGGGTTTGCAAATTCTGAATCGGTTGTTAGGTCCTGTCTTGCATCTGTTTGCATCAGGGAACGAAGAACCTAAGCATTTAAATTTATTATTAATACTTATTATTATTTAATCCAACCCTGAAAACAATAATTGACATTTTAACGTAACCTTCGTCAACAGTGGAAAAAGTAGCGGAAAAGTCTTTCGAAATCAGCTGATAAGAAAAACACTGTCAGCATCTTTTTATACTCACTTTAAACAAGTTTGAGCCTTGCCTACATCTTGTTACATGTGCAGATAACATTTTTACTAAACCACAATATTAAATCACAGCAAAATAAATAAATTAATACGTTTTTTCTTAAGTTTTAGCCGGCTTTTGAGCTCCAAAGCGACAACAACCGCGCAGCAAAATTTTTGTTGTGAAATCGCAGCGTTGCCAGCTAATGCGCATTTTTTTTTAAATCAAAAATGTGTGCAAATTTTCTGACAGAAAACACCAAGGCGCGAAATTCAAACATGTCTCAGAGAAGTTGTACTTTACACCGTACACTTTTGCCCTTATTTCTATTTAGCTTTTAAAATCTTTACCAGCTTTGATCTCTGCTTTGATTAATGATTTTTCTGTAACATAAACAACAAACTATAAATAAATATGTGAAAAAATGTTCGCAGTGCGCTAGCCACGGCTAGAGCCGAGCTAAGAAATTAATAGATATATTTCTGGTACTAGAAAGATTACAAGTTACTGTTTCCAGAATATTTAATTCTAAAATTTCCTAATTTAATTACCCATATTTTAAAATATTTTACCTAACTTATAAGTACATACTCACCTCGATTCAATTAATTAATACAAATTATTTTAGCTTCTAGATCACTCCCGAGGGAGCGGCCCTAAATAAGTTATATAAAATAATTCACTGAAAGTTAAGATATTTTCACTTTAAATATTTTTTTATTAAATTAGTACAATTATAAAGCTATTCCATATTTAAATGTTCCTATAATAAAAATGAGAAAAAAGCTAAATTGAATTGTAAACACTATATTGAGCCATTTGATTCAGTGATATTATTTTTTTTATCACACTTTAGAGATCCATTTAATATTCCTAAAATTCTTTTACAAAATTGGCAACAATACCCTTTATATTTTTAATAAGAAGACTTATTAATCACCGGATTTTATAATTAATAATTAAACAAGTAATACATCAAAATAGCTGAAAAATAAGAGATTACATTTATATAAGTTATTAATAAAAATTTTAATTATAATTTAAACAATAAAAAAAAATCTACCTGATAGAAATTATAATTAAATAAGTTTAGCTACACTGTTTTATGTTAATTAATAAAAAATAAAGTATTGCCAAGAGTACTGTACTCTTGGTAATGTACTCTTGGTATTGCACTATAATTTGGCGCTTTAAACATTAAATAAACACTTATTATGTAGCTTGCCTTCAATTTTTGAAGCTAGGATAATATAATTCAATTATTATTTACATAAATAACTGACAAAAAATGTTAATGTATAAACATTAATAAAATTATAAAAAAAATTACAACATTTTATAAATTTATAAACGCTATTATTAAGTAGATCTTTAAGATATTATTGCTTTGTTATAAAACAATTAAACAAAAATTGTTTCAAAATTAAGTAGAGTTTGGTTTGAAGTCATTCTGTTCGGTTGAACGGGGATAGGGATTCTGATAGTATCCGGCTCCACGCCCCCTGCCCCTTCCCCTAGGAAATCCTCCCCCTCCCCTTCCCCTTCCACCCCTTCTTGGAAATTCTCCTCCGGGTCCATTATTGCTGGTAGTACTATTCTGGTAAGGTTGCTGCTTAAATAAGCTAGACCTAAACACTCTGGGTCTACCCCGAAATGGAACAGATGTAGGGGGTGATCCATTTTCAACCTGAAAAAAAAGTACATAATTACCGTAAGTTACAACCTATATATTCTGCCTATAGGCTAAACACAGACGCCGTGAGATGAGGCCTTTTACCACCTTCTTGGGTTAATTTAATATTCAAACCCCTTAGGGAGTTTTTAACGTGAAAAAAAAAGGTACTGTATTAACTACTTGGTTTAAACTCTCATTCAAAAAACCCATAAAATTTTCTCATTCTAAAATTCCTACCAAGTACCAACCGGGATTAGAACACTGATTTGTAGGAGTGTGTGTTACCCCAAGACCATTGTAAGATTATTATATTAATAAATTAAAATGTCTAAAAAAATTAAGTGTTCACCCATCTTCCAAAAAACTTTTCTCTACCAGCCTCGCCCCAGGTTTATTTAAGGTAATTATTTCTATGTTAATTTTAATTTAATTAAAACATTTACCTTTCCATTGGTTTCAGTGTTTTGAAGCCTTTCTTCTTTTAATTCTGAAAATCATGATATTACATCAATTTAAGAAAATGACTTAAAAATCTTTATTTTATTTTTAATCAAACCTTTTCCTAATTCCGCTGGACTGACGTTATTCGAACTCGCGATAGAAGATTCGGAGGGTCGTCTATCGATAACGTAATTCTCAACAGGAACTACTTCACCGAACGATTTTATCTCCTAATTAAAAATAAATATGAATTAAGAAACTTTAATTTATTCCACCCTTAAAAAGATAAAATCCCTAAAAATAATTCAATTAGGCTTAACTTACATTAAAACTTAAACATTTATTTTAAGAATTATTATTTTTTAAAATGCTTCTTTACACTTTTGACAGCCCTCAACTGCACCTCAGCATACTCTTCCCTCTCCATGTAGGGCTGCTTTTTCACAATATTATTATTGTAACAAGAACTTTTTAAAATTAATAATAACCGGTTAAAAATAAATGTTTGGACGAAAATAATTAGTGGAAATTAATTATAAAATAAAATATCTTTAAGTTTTAATGCAATTTAAATAAACTTTGTTTTTTGGGGATTCTATCACTTTAAAATTTAGTAAAATATGCTGTTGATCAATTTTTTTTTTTTCACTTACGTTTACTAGTCTCTGGTGGTCCCGGGAAAATCTAATGGTTCTACACAGTTGGTCGTCATATTTTCGATCACCTACGAACCTCTATGAAAAAAATGAAAATTTTTTCGATTAGGGCTTAGGCTATAAATAATTTTTTGAAGACATTTTTTGGGGGGCTAAAACATGCCTTAATCTGCTGTCTCAAGTTATCCTTCTCCACTTCAGACATTGAATCTGCAGCCTCGGCCATAATCCTCAATTTCTGGCCAAATTCCTGCCTTTGGTGAAACATTGCGTCTAAAAAAATAGGGAGAAAAATGTTTAAAGTGATGTAATCTCTAAAAATCTTATTAGTAATTTCCAATTTTTATTAATTTATGTAGTCCAAACATTTTTATTTTTAAACAGTAAGTTATTAATAACTTATTTTAAAATAATCTTAGTTTATACTTTTGCGAAAAAGCAGCCCTGTTTGAGGCGCAGTTCAGAGCAGCCAAAAGTGTAAAGAAGCATACTTTAAAAATTAATTACTCGATAAAAATAAAATGTTTGGAATTTAAGTGGAAATTACTTATAAAATAAAACATCTTTTAATTTTTAATTTAAGTTTAAAAAAAATTATTTTAGATGTTCCATCTCTTTAAAAAATATTTTTAAACTTACGAGCTTCTTTCTTTGTCTTGTTCATCAGTTCTCTCATTTCTTTTTCCCTTTCATCTAAACTAAAAGTAAATAAAAATTATTTACAATCACCCTAGATAGTAATTAAGATGTCGTAAAGATTAAAAAATGGTTGCTTACATTATGCGCATTTCTTTGAACGATTCGTCAATTCGTTTATAAGAATGGTCCATTTCTTCGTCGAGTAGTCGACCGCAGCGCTGAAGCGATACTGTCGTCCGGTTGAGGTCTTTAATCGATTTATCCAAACCTATATTTTATTTTAAACATATTACTTAAAATTAAATATCAATTCTGTACTCCGTATTTTTCTAGTAATTTTCTCATCCTAAAATTCTTAATTTTTTTTTTATTAATTTGTTTGTTGATTTGATTTTTTAACGTCACGGTAAACGACAACGAAGGTCATAAGTCATAACCCGACGACGGAGCGAGATTTGAATTTTGCCTCAGGGACATGATGATGATGATTATGCGTTTTATTTACTGAGTCTTTTAGTCCTTTTTTGACTCTATAACTCGAGGGGAATGGGCCTAATGAAATGGTCGTGGAACAGACCACCCATCCTAGTACTGACCACACCCGACGGAGCTTGACTTTAATCAACAATGGGTAGACCAAACTCCAATGCCACTCCGCCTCATGGACAGGATTTACAAACCTATACTGTATGAGGATTCTTTAATATGTGCAGAGTGGGTGATCTACACAAGACCTCAGTTTAAAATCTCATCCGAAGGAACCGCCACTTCAATAATTTCACTCAGCCGGGATTTGAACTGCGGACCTTCTGGATTCAGAGACAAGAGCGCTAACCACTGCCCGGGCAGGCTTTTACAGATTTCTTATTTAAATATCAATTCTGTATTCATTTTTTTTTACAATTTTCTCATCCTAAAATTCCTATAATGAACCTCAAGGAGGATTTGAACCCACAAACTTGGGGTATTAAAAAAAAATACTACTTACTTCCACGTTTCAGGTTACTGGTTTCACCATTTCGAACATTTCCCAATGTTTCATGTGACCTGTTAGAAATAATTTAGGTTATAACCCTAACTAACCTGAACGTATCAAATTTATTAGCCTATAATTTTAAAAGAACTGAACCTTAGATCATTAGGTGGTGAATTCCTAACTGGTTCAGGTTGCTGCTTTCCTTTTAAATCCTCGGGAACTGAAGGAGGCGGAATTTCGGGCTTGATTTTTTGATCCGAAGGTGTTTTCGGAGATTTTGGTTCCAAATTTTTCTCGGTCAATTTTGGAGCATCGGATCCATTCTTTTTGGTCTCCTCGGAGCCATTACTCTTTCCCGGACTGCCGTTTGGTGTTGGTGGCATCCTATTCCTATTTCTACCCTGCTATAAAATTTATTAAAGACATTGGATCGTGGATGACAGGCTGGAAAATCCCAAGTTAAAAATGAAAGTATCAAGAAATTTACAAATTTTTTTTTCCTATGATCATAGAATAAAACCTTCTGACTAGATTTCCGTTTTAAAATGTCAGGTCACCCTCGAAATTCTGGAGATATTTAAGCCAAAGAAGTTTTAGTCATAGGCTTCTATGGAAACATAAATATCTTACCCAACTTTTAAACCTTTAGTTTAGTTTATTTGTTTATTTAACGTCGGCCTAATTCTGCTACTAAGGGCTAAACACCGACGCCAGGGGATGAGCCTTCACCACCTTCCTGGGCCAATTTTGCCTCAGGGACAGGATTTACAGACCTGTATGAGGGTTCTTTATAAACAGTGCAAAGGGGATCTACACGGGACCTCGGTTTAATCTCTCATCCGAAGGAGCCGCCACCCGAGAAATTTTCTCATCCTAAAATTTCTACCGACCTCGCCCAGGTTTGAACCCGCAACCTTAGGGTCTGAAGGCTGGCACGTTACCTTTAGACAAACGGCGCCGGCAACTTTTGAACCTAAATCTCCGGAATTTCTTCGGTGACTTATCATTTTTAAACCAGAAATCTCATCAAAAGAATTGTTTATTCTATTTTTATCATATGAAAAAATTTCATAATTTTCTTGATACTTTCGATTCACGGTCCAACGTCCGTGAAAATTATTCCCCAACCCTAAAAATTTATTAAAACATTCTTACTCTGTTCCTCTTAGACCAATTACTGCTATTTGGAATATTTCCGTCTGTAAAATAAAATTAAAATATTAAAATAATCAGGCATGTATAGGCTACTAAAATATATCCCGTGCCGGTATCAAATACGCTATAAATCTATGAACATACAGTACTTAAAAACACCTGAAATATATACAATCAATGCAGGAAGCATAATAATACCGTACTGTATATTGATTTTAAATGATTATTAAAAATTCATAAACTCGAATAATTACCTACAAATGGCTGCACCGTAATTTTAAAATATTCAGGAATAATATTATTTTTTACTCTTTAGGAAATATTCAAAACAGAAAGTTCTAGACACATATGCCTATAAACTGTAACATTCATATCATATTTCAAGTTTATTGATTTTACCATTATGGTGTACATAGTACCATACAATATGAATGAAAACAAATAATGAAATTAAATGCAGTGAATTATTTTTTATTAAAGCAAATTTATAAGTAGCCTAATGGAATCACTAAAAAAATTATTTTTGAACTTGTAAATATTAGTAATTTAACTGAAATAGCCTATGTTTTATTTTAAATTATAAATAAGTAATTTCCACTTATTAATTTCTTCCAAACAATTTTTTATTTATTATTATAAGAATAATTTTACAATTGTGGTAAAAAGCAGCTCTGAAATGAGGCAGGAGGAGTATGCTGGACTGCCAAAATTGTAAAGCAGCATGCATAGGCCTTTTTTTATTAATTACTGGATTAAAATAAATGTTTGGAAGAAAACAAAAATGAAAATTAAGGTTTTAAATTATTTAAAAGTATTAATGTTATAAAATAATCTCTCTTAAATTTGGTAGAATATGACTTTAGTCTCACTGGTATTTTTCCCAATGTATTGTAACAGTGTTAAACATGTTTTATCATGGTTTTTATCATGTTAAATATTAAAAATGAATTTTAACATGTTTAAAAACATGATATAAACCATGGTAAAACATGTTAAAATACATGTTAAAAAATGTTAAAATACATTGTTAAAATACAAATACAATGTTAAAATACATTGGGAAAAATACAAGTGAGACTAAAGTCACATTCTTATACCTTAAATTTTCTTATATTAAAAAAATTTTTTTTTTATCATTATCATCAGGACATTATCCCTTATTGGGGTTGGCCGTACAAGTTCTATCCCTCCAATATCTTTCTACCCTTAGCCATTTTATTATACTGATCCATTTTATTAACATTTTTTTATTTTATTAAAATTTTCTAAAGCTATTTTTAGAGTTTCCATCTCTTTAATAAT
>JAQGBM010001022.1:0-11573 GCA_034698405.1 Symphylella vulgaris | reverse complement strand
TTAACGTGCAAACAAATTCACACGAGTGCGGGTATGACCAGAGCCCTTCTCTTTCCGTTGTACATACCAGGGGCAATTCCATAGGACTCGTAAAAAATTGCTCACCCCAGCCGGGGCTCAAACCCGGTTCCTTGGCATCCGAAGCAGGCGCACTAACCACTTCGCCACTCGGCCCCTTGAGGTTGAGTCGTGGCAGGGCCACCCATCCTAGTGCACTGCTGACCACACCCGACGGAGCTTGACTTTATGCCATGTATGAGGATTGAGGAGTTTCCAAACCATCATGCCACTGTCGCAGGTTATAAAATATAAATAATTAATTGGTTAGTGTTTCTGTTTTTATTTTATTTTCATATGTTTACAGATTCGGAGTAACGGCTCCGATTCGGAATCATGGTGATGTGACTCCATTTCCCAAGCAATTAGGAAAAAAACTATCACAAAATGTTCTATGGTATTTTTCGTAAAGTCTTTAAAACACCAGAATTACCAACAGCTACAAGATAGTCTATACGTGAGCAATATAAAATATTATTGCCTTCGTTATACCGTATAATATTGAGTTAATGTTTGATGTGAAAATATACTCTCTCAAAATGAAAAAGAAACCTAACATTCTCCTACTATTCCTTATATAATTCCTGTTATAGAGAGAATGGTATAAAAAAAGATTCCTCTAATACCATCCATAAAAAAGACTCAACGTGTACTACTGTAACAGTGCATACACCCAGCAGGATTCAAAGGATAATTAGACAGGCATCATTTCTTAGTCGAATATGGAAGGAGCAGCCACACTCGAAAAGCCCAAAACATGAAGACGCACGCAATGGAAAAAGCCTGGAAGTGGTGTTATCTAGGAGTTGAGAGGATAAAATGCAAAGTAGTATTACGAAAGAAAAACATTGTAACGTAAGTGCATTTAGACTTAGAGAAAAAGTATTATTTTTAAGAGTATTTGTTTGTCTCCTTAGAGAAATCTGTAAAGAAGAAGTCAGATGTGATTTCGACACATTTAATCTAAAACTTGCTGCAGTGAGTGCAAGAAGGGAAGACAAGACATCTTACGAGTACGACAGAATACGGAAGTAATACAATTTGTATTAGTAGTAATGGATATTTTGGGGAAACCTTTACTATACCTAGTAGAAGCAAGAGACAACTGACTGCAACAGACGGGAGGCAAGTAGACGACCACTGAATGCCTGTGTTCTGTCCCCTGCAGTTATCTTTCGCTTCTTGTTTCTCCCAAACACACAGTGTAGTTAGAAGCTGACATTGATTAGATTAAGTACAGCATGGATGAAACACTGGAACAGGTTTGAGTTTGGGCATGTGGTTGGAAGGGCACAACATGCGAGATGTTATAGGAAGTTAATCTTAAGAGTTTAGGGAGTCATAGGTGCAAGTGCATGGTAGACCAATATTATTATACAGCAACTTCTAACAAAGATAGGAACAAAAGCTATTGGTTTAGAAACGACATGAGGGAATTGTGTGGGTTGGATGTAGAGATGGTAAGGGGTAAGAATAAAATTAGGAATTCAGGGTCATGCAGTCTTTGGGTTTGGTTGGAAATGTAGTAGACTATGCCTAGTGGATTATGTAAGAGGGGATAAGAGGAGAAGATGAGATTGTTAGGAAGACAATACAATTTTAGGACTTAAAAGAGGGGAAGGGGCAGACTGACCATACGATGGGAACACAGTCCTCTGGAAAGAAAGAGTGATAATGTGGTGATTGGGGGCGCGTAACATAAATAATACACGAAATTAGCATTAATTCCTCTAACGCATCCACTCTGCTATTCTTAAGTCGAAGCAGCTGCTAGAATGGATTTAAAGGAGCCATAAACCTGGGTAATATTTTGGAAAGAGATGGAGAGAAAAGAGGTTATAAAACTGAAATCTCTCTCAGGTGTGGTATAGACTAATACGTAGTTTGGGCATTGAGAAGTAATCGCGCAAATGCTTCTCATTCTATCTTATATAACTCGGGAATTACAACCCTCCCCGGTTTCATCTTTTATAGAGTTGAAGACGATAGAAACAATTAAGAACTATCTCGACAACAAATTGAAAAAAAGAGTATTACTGTATATGTTGGGATACAGTAAATACATGATACATAACAAAGAAATAAATTGAAAAATAATTAGTCCATCTCTAGGTCTATTTTTAATTTGCTGGGAATGTGATATTGTGTGAAGTCAAATAAGATTTGTTAATTTCTTTTAGAGATGTGAATTTGGGGATGAATTTCAGAAAGGTGGATAAACTTCCAAAAATCTAAAGTTTAGAGGGGCGGATTATGATTTTTTGTTCAATCTCCCAAGACTTTCAGCCTGCGGGGTTACTTCGTAGATTACCTAACAAGTATAGGATAGAAGCTGGAGCGAGCCGGGATTGAAAGGTTGGGTACTAGTCACCCATTCAGTCGCTGACCACATCTGACGGAGCTTGACATCCTTGTCAGCATGACTTGTTATACAACTTTGGTTATTCTATGATACGAAAGGTGCTGATGCCAGAAGTAAGTTATATAGTGGCGAAGAGAAGGGGCATGGGGATCAATATCCAGAAATGAGCCAGGAGTCTAAAAATTAAGGAGCCCGGGCTTAAGAGTTTTGACCTCTAAAAATTAAGAGTTTATAGGGGAACGGGGTGCCTGAACCCCAGAGAAATAGCTAAAAAAAAATACTTTAAAAAGCTGGAAATTTGATTAGCATGCCAAAAATTTTGCCTGTAAGGGCTCGCATTTTTTGCCAGGGGGCCGTGTTAGTTCTCGACGCCCCTGGCTAGAGGTGCTCTTATAGGGACCATTTATTAACTAAATAAATTAGAATAACTTCTAAAATAACCGGCGGAATGGCATTGGGGTTTGGTCTCCCTATTGTTGATTAAAGTCAAGCTCCGTCGAGTGTGGTCAGTACTAGGATGGGTGATATGTTCCACGACCAATTCATTAGGCCCATTCCCCTCGAGTTATAGAGTTCAAATGGACTAAAATACTCAGTAAATAAAACGCATAATCATCACTTCTAAAATATCAATTTATAGGAATAGTTTTACCATTATCCAAACGGTAACATTGGCTTTAATTCCCGTATCTATGCACATGTCTATCGAGCTTTCAATATTAAACAAAATTTCCATTATTAACTTTAGTACAAATTACAAGATCCCTGCCGTGTACTGTATATAGCAGATTCGGATATTAGCTAAAAATAATATCTATCTCCTTAATATTATTGCGGTATAATATTTAACATTATAAGTTTCAATAATATAACATCTAAGCGAAGAAAGAAATTACATGCAAATTGCTCATTTACTCTCAGTCGCAATAACGGGACGGAGTATTTTATTAATATACATTTTTTTATATGTACCGTATCTCATCTTTCCTTATCTTATTATACGAGTATATCGAAGATGGTTTATTACCATATGCTTGTGTATTAAACGGCATAAAATAATAATTATAATCTCGAGTATATTATAGTCTTCTTTATGTATATGGAAGAATATTAGTCTGCCAAAGCCCTATTAAAAGCAGCCGAAAGACTTTCCCCCCAACTGCGAACATGATGAACAATCTTAATAAAATACAAGAGCGCATGACAACGTCGTGAAACACAACAGAGCGTCGAAAGTTTCATGATGTAAAAGTTATTAAAGAATGATGGGTTCCGATATAATATTTAAAAAATGTGGTACATCATCTAGAAATTTTAGCACCTGTCGCCAAAAATGTTTTAACTTCTAAATAAATAAAAAAAATCGTAAATAAATGGTGGGCCTAAATCCTAATACTCGGTTGAATGTGAATGCTATATTTTGATTGAAGATACAGTATAGGTTGACGTTGAAATTGTGATTAAGGCCTAGCTTAATTCGTAAGACTAGCTAGTTAAATTTGTTAAAAAGGTGGCAATTACCTTAGTGCGCAAGACCGCACCGCCTATTGAATGCTAATTTAGGTGCCAAAATTACTGAAATTAGGTCCTTTTATGCATTTTTTATTCTTTTGAGAAAGGAGCTTATTCTTTCGTCACTGAGTCCTATACAATTATCGTGCATGATGCCAGAGCTCTAATGTCTTCGCACTCTAAATCCTCTAATGCCATAGCGCCAGTTAAAAATGACATTTTTCTGAAGAATTATGATAATTTTTAAGCTATGAAATATCGTACATCCAGCTATGTCAACTAGCTATTTTTGGGAGTATCCATGCAGACTTACGAGTATTTTGCAATGCGATGGGACAAAACCTGTTACGAGTTAGTTGAGGGCATGAATTTCCTGCTGACCTTTCTTAAGGGGCAAAGGGAGGCTGATCAAAGGGGGCTACTTTAGGTGCCTGCATTGATGTCACATCTGGAAATATTTTTATTATTTTATATTAGTTAAATTTTGCATAATTTAAATCCTTAAACTGATTTAAACTTTTCTCCTAGTTAAAACACTAGTGTTCTCAATATTTATTAAGGTTTGAAGATTTCTTAAAACCGCTAGTTATTATTTATTGATATTTTTAGTCTTATTGCATAAAATCAAAAGTTTTAATCGGGGAAGAGCTTATATCACCCTAAAAAAATCCACAATGATTTGAACCCACAACTTAGTAGCCTACTCAAAGTAATAATCCAAAAGCCGCCAGTTCATAATTCCAAGAACTTTTTACACCCCAGGACTAATTTAGCATTCCACAATTCTGGCTATGAAATACAACCTCGAACCTGTTTTCGCGCACATGTCTATAAACTCGGCGGCCATTTTGATGTGTTTACTGCAGCATCTGCTAGTGCGTGCACTCTAGTCTTTGATCGCATTGATCAATATTGATACGTCACACCCAGGCTTTGCATCATATAGAGGTAGTCATGATAGATAACAAATGCATCAAAATGGCTGCCGTTATTAGACATGTGGTTTTGAGTAAAAGCGCGCTACGAGGACTAGCTAGGAACCTTGCTTGCTAGACCTTGGTAATTCCTATTTAGGCTATAACTTTTATAGTACAATTTTACAAAAAATATAATATTTAAAAAAATAATTCGTGTCATCTTCGAACTCTCTGCATGGGTGCTACAAGTATTTAAGTATCTCGATGATTACTTACATAATTTATATCATAGCTTGAGGCTAAAACAATAATTAAATAAAAAGGATAGAAGTAAAAAAAACCGGCCATAAAAGAATTATTATTAAGTTTAAATTCCTATAAAAAATATTATTATCATCCATACAAAAAAAAACCGTTATATATAAAACTTATAGAGATACGCGCCGCATTTGCATTTTTCTTTAGACCCCCTGGTGAGCGAATCATGCACACGCGCGCTCTTTTGCGACTTCGGTACCTATAGATATAGTTAATTACTGTCTTCGTGTGACGCCAACGACACGTGAGACTGAGATTATCACTATAAAAATATATAAGAACACGCATAATTTAATATTATTATGGTTGAGGCATCTCTTTTTTACATAAGAAAGAAATTTCAATAAAAATAACTTTTTTTTCGTTTTTGAAATGGAAAAATAATGATAAAATGTCTCATCCCCATGCACCTGAATGCTGTTTTTTCTCGCCGCAGATGTTTTTTGTTATAATAAACAATTCTAAGAAGAAAATTGTATATTATTTTCATCATCTGTATTAATAATAATTTTAATATCACTTTGCATTTCTATAAAATCTGAACTATTATAAGGAATAATAAATAATATTGGATTACATTTTAGGTTGTTATTTATTTATTTATTTTAATTTAGCGGAGTATTTCATCAGGAAATGCAGCAGCAGCATATTGAAAACAGACAAAGGAACCGTTCTTCCATTGAAGACTGAAGAGTTCCATTTAATTTAAGACCGTTCCATTATACATTAAAAAATTAATTTTTTAAAAAATTTAATGTGGAGTTGAATTTATATTTCTATTATATTTAATTAATTATTAAATAAATAATTTTTTATTTAAAATCACAATTATTATAATTTTTTAAATTTTGCTAGTTTTTTTTTAAATTAATAAATCAATTAATCTAAGTTAAGACAATGCAATGCAATGGTGGAAAATTTTTAGAGATATGCATTTTTCGGAAATTATTAACTTATTACATACATAGGAGTATTTTACTAATTTTATTTAGTAACTTACAGTGCGGTCGCGCTAATCCGAACTAAAAAATGTTTGGGCGGTTCGGATTAGAGAAAAATTCGGATTAGAGGGGTTTTCATAATAAAACATGGATACCTGCTGTATTTATTGTACAGTATAGACAAGTTTTATTGCATTGTACATTGTTACAACCATTATATTGTACAGTATAGTACTGTACATGCAGTATTTACTGAGAAGCACTTGCAGCACCTGGTTTAAAAAAATCAGATTTTTTGCGCTGAACCGAGGTAAAAATTCCTCTCAGACAGTTCGGACTATAAGGGGTTTCGGATTAGCGCGACCGCACTGTAATTAAAATTCGTATATGCACGTCAGAAGAGTTGTGTTAGTAATAGCTTCGGCATTTTTTTCTAAGAACCAGTCCCACAATGCCAAATTAGATATACACTAGGAAAAATTCTTGTCCCAGCCGAGGCTGTGGTACCCTGGGCCTGGTCCCTATTTTAGTTATACACCTCTTTCACGATCGCAGCAGCTGTAACTACGTTGAATAAGCGATTATACCGTTGACGTAAAAAACTCTTAAAATAATTATTTTATCTTCATAACCGTTGGACGGATATGGATGTGTGATACATAGAAATGACGGTATTAAATAGATGTTTTAACATGTAAAAATAATATGGGGTTACAGCATGAAATAAAAAGATATTTAAGAAAAACTAACGTTGAGTCTTTCTCAAATATCTTTATTTCATTCTGTAACCCCATATTATTTTTTACATATATTAAAACAGATCTATTTAGGCTAATACCGTCATTTCTATGTATCACACATCCATATCCGTCCAATGGTTATGAAGATAGCCTACAATTTTTGACGTCAATGGTATATAATCGCTTATTCAACATAGTCGCGCTTAGTTATAGCTGCTGTAGGTCGTGAAAGAGGTGTTTAGGCACCCTAAGCCAAGCGCCTCGTTCCTGAGCAGCTGGTTCGGAACCGTTTCATATTTCGATCGGTTCGGGTTCCCGTTCCAATATTTCGATACCGGTTTCGGTTATTAAAAAAATTAGGTTATGGTTCCGGATCCAAATTATAGCTTTCAAAAATGACGTAGCTTCAATTTAATGATTCCCAAAAATCCCGGCTCCAGTTCAATTTTTTTCGATTTTTCGGTCACTGTTCTCTAAAAAATTTTTTTTACCGGTTCCGGTCCCGAACCCCGTTACAGACTTAATTTTAGATCATAGTTCCGCAATCTTGGGGGGAAAAAATTGAGATTAACGTACTGTACAACAAAGTCTATTCTATTGTGGTACCTGTGGTGTGGACTGACAGTTTTCCCATAATTTTTTATAAATTATACGAATTGATTTATGGGTAACTTGCATTATATATTATAAACCTTTTTTATTTCAATATTACAAATTACACAGAAAAATGTGTTCAAACAAAATTAAGTGTTTCCAAATAAAAATAGTTTAAAACTCTTAAGATCAAATAAGTAGAAAAAAAGCAGAAGAATAAACAGTCTATTCATTTATTTTCTCTTTGATGATGTTCATCAACATCACCATTGTGTTCATTTTTTGCTTATGTAATTTATATCTGCTTTCTCTAAACAGTTTGCTTTCGTGTAAGCGCTCTGTATGCGTTTCTTTAAGAGAATCCATAATGGTTCCAAATACTTTGAGCCTCTTACTTTTCTTCATGAGTGACTGGATTTTCGTAACATGTTTATCTAATGACACAGCAGGGGGTGGATGAGGTGCCATTTGTTTAGTAGCTTCTGCTGCAAGTGTTTCCAATGCCTCCAGTGTTGATCTTACTGTTTCTCCTGGTTCATGGAGTACATTGATTAAAGCATTTGATATTTCTGAATTCTCAGAGTCCATGTTAATTTTTGTGTGCAAGTCGGTCAACTTCTGCCATTTATTTTTAACCTCTTCAACCAGATAGTCAGTTCCATGGGCATTTATTTCTTCAGTGATGCTCTCCCATGCACTTGCTGCTATGTCACCTTCACTTTTGATAAATTCCTTTCTTTGCTGATAAGAATGAATCAACTGTAATACTGAAGTTTTGTTCCATGTTTTCTTAGGAACTTTATTTAGTTTCTCTTTAAGTTTTTGCTGGGCTACTGCAGTACTCAACTTTACTGGGACAGGGTTTTGGCTATACAAAGAATTCTGAATGCGTTGAATTTCATCCATGTCTTTAAAATATATGAATTTTTTCCTAGCTTCTTCATCTTCTAAAGATTCTGCATATTTTAGCATCAAATACTTCCATGCACTCTTTACCTGTCCAGGTAACCAGTTTATTCCCTGAGACTTCAATTTCCAGGACAAGTCTTTCCAAACATCTTTCCTCTTCATCTTAGCAACATTGTACATATTAATATTATCTTTGTACAAATTAAGGAGATATTTGTTCTTGTCTATGAATAGTATTGTACCAGGTGGAATAAAGACAGAACCACTTGCAGCAGTCATAGATGGTTTAGGTAGAATAGCAACTGGAGCATTAACAGTACGTGGGACAATTGGGGTACTAAGGGTACTTGTAGACGTAGTCTTGATAAGTGAAGTTTTCTTAGCAATTGGTCGTGCCGGTGTTATTGAAGTTTTGCTCTTTGGTCTACTGGTAGGTTTAGCTTGGCTACTATCTGGAGCTTTTGAGCTTTTCGACATAGGTGTATTGACAACCTTTTTAGCAATGAGTACTTTTTCTATAATGGCGTCATTTGCAGGTAAGCAATTCTTCATGTCGTCTGGATCTGAAAATAATATTAGATTATTTTAAAATAGACCTAGGCAACAGTACCATACATAATAACAAGATGGCAGCTCAAAACACTAAAAACCGATAAAACTAAGCAGCTCGGTCTTTTACTCTTAGTCTTAGTTTCTTAAGTCTAAACATATGAAAAATTGCGCTGCCTCTATGCTGGACAGTGGACAATCTCAGAGTAATGAATAATATTATTTTGGTTGTTGATCAATACATTAAAAAATTATATTATAATAATAATGTTTTCTTTTTAGGGAAACAGTAGCCTAGGCCCCTACTTACTTTTCTTGTAATGCTCTGCAACTTCCTTTTCCACGACGCATACCTGGCCATCAATAATGATAGCTGTATATTCAAAATTTTTCTTTGAATCTTTATCTTCTCTATTTTCTTCGCTCGAATCTTCCATTGTTTTCGCAGTAATATTTTCCTTTTTAGAGTTATAAGAAGAATACTGCAAGAACGAAGTCTCAGGATCAAAAATCCAGCGCAAAAAAATCGGAAACCTAGCAACGCTAGCTACGAACCAGAGTAGCGCACTTGCTATCTTCGTATGCAGTAATTTTTTAAATCATAAATCCTCATAAATATAATATTTGTTTTCATAATTATTTCCTGCATATTTTTACTTTGCTATACATAACTACTGATATATAGGCAATCGAAGACATTTTTGTAATTATATAACGGTATTTCCTTTATTAAAGATAAAGAAAAACCAAGCCTGATTTTTAAATGTTTAAAAAAGGATACTATCATCTTTTTTGTTTCTGCATACTTACGTCAGCTGATAAAATCTCGAACACAGGTGTTCAGTAAAAAAAAAAAACATTGCAATCATCTTGCGTAAACAAAACTAGGGTGAGGCTTTTTTATATTTATTTAAAACCATCTAATCAACATTACTGGTCCTCGAACAAATAGCCAAGTGGCTGAACTATCAGAGATTTCCATCCAAAGAGACCACGAACCGCTGATGGGGAAACGGGATGTTTTGTTGGAGGATCCATCCGTCTTCTATCATCATCGGGTAAGCAAGACTGGATTCGAGGAGTATTCTGACCTTCAATTTAAACATCCTACACCAAAAATTCCATGGAAAGCAATAAGTTTGGCCAGTGGACTCTTTCTTGTCGGGATAGTTTTGATTGTTATTGGTGCATTTATAATGGCCGGATATATTGATTCCAAGTTTTCAGACCGAATGTGGCCTTTGCTACTTCTTGGTTTTCTCATGTTCATACCAGGAGCTTATCATGTCAGGATTGCCTATTATGCTTACAAAGGATGCAAAGGATTTTCTTTTGAAGACATTCCTAGCTTTGACTGATAAGTGATGCATAATCAAGTTAAGCGCTTTAATTGTTATATTTTGTAATTAATTATTAATTTTGTCAGACCAAAAATTTCTTTGTAAAATATTAATATAATGTAACAAAAATAAAATATAAAACTACTCTATATAAAAAAAGACTATTGACAATAGATTATATGACTTTGTAACACTTTATGGCTTTGCTATTATAGCTTAAGCACTCACTGGATTCGAGCAAGCTTGCACAGTATATACCGTATATGCAGTTCACTACCAGCTAACAGATTCAAAATGTCAATATATGACTTCACTACTTTTCTACGTGATCCTAAACACAAAATACTATTAGTGGGAGAAGGAGATTTCTCCTTTGCTGTTTCCCTGGTTAAAACTTTGAATATTGATGGAAGCTGCATTGTTGCAACTACTTTAGAAGATCTTAGTCAACAAGATATGTCACAGAATGAACCAAATTTTAATATCCGTTCAATGTATGGGAAAGCACGACAGCTTGCTAGTGAAAACTGGAATAAAATCCTGGAAAATGCAGAGTATCTAATAGGACAGGGTACTGTATATATTTTCCTTACACTTACCAACAGTACCTTATTATGTCAAAATTATTACATATTAATTTGCTTGCTTTAATTGACAATTTCTTTTCAGGTGTAAAAGTTGTATTTGGGGTTGATGGAACTAAATTGCACACTGATACACGTTTAGATTCTAAAGAAAAGTTTGATGCCATTCTGTTCAACTTTCCACATGTGGGTGGTAAGAGCAAGATACATTTAAACAGGCAGCTCTTAAGAGATTTCTTTTATAGGTAAATTATGCACATTATTTTTTTTATTTGCAGTTTAAATTTTTTTTTCTTCAAAAATTAATTATAAAAACAAACTAAAGTAGTATTTGAAGAAAAAAGGAAAATTGTAAAGCACTATCTATATTTTTCCAATTAATTATTTTAAAAAAATTATGAAAATCGGTCGAGTAGTTTTCCCGTGTAAAGGAATCCCCAAAACATTCGATTTCGCTCACCATCACCAGCCTCGAGTGTAATGCAGCAGAAATTTCCAAGAATTTTTAATAAAATTGTGAGCTTATTTCATATTTTGAATTATAACATTTATGAAGAGAAAATATGTTTGTATAAACTAAAAATAATAATACAAATACAAAATATATAGCCAAGGTTATAAACAGAAGCAAAATTTAACCAGCTTTTGTAAAAACGTAGCTACGGTAAAAACAACCCTTGTAAAAAATCTTAGAATACAAATACATGCTAGCTACCATAAGGGACCGCTCAGTTTTTATCAGTGGGAGTG
>JAQGBM010001021.1:0-11575 GCA_034698405.1 Symphylella vulgaris | reverse complement strand
ACTTCTCAATGAATAACGTGGAGGGGCAATGTCGTCTCCACTCTTGTCCCCGAAAGCAACAGTAGACTGTCACCACTCACTACATTGGCTTCGGTTCCCACAAGCCGACGATAGAATGTTATAACGATATACTGCATACATTTGTATTATTAATGCTTGAATAACTAGAGTGCAGGGTGCCATCGTTAACGAAATTTACCCTCTACACATTGGTCCCGAGACAATATGATTTGAACGATTCCCATTCATTAAGCAAATAGCCCAGTAACAGCTCTCAAAAAACACGAAGAAAATCAAAGTTTTTCCAACCAATTACTCATTTTTTATAGATTGCTTACGAACGTGGCTTGCCGATTATTATTAAGACGATAAACTGCAATTACGATAAACTGCATACATCTACATAGTAAATCCTTCTCATTGAATAGTTGAGTATCGTCGTCGTCGTTGCCTACCCTCTTCAAATTAGCCCCGAAAACAGGACCCCAATCCAATAAATTGCCCCTCCACATTCTTTAGACTTGTTCTCACTCACCAAAAAAAAAAAAAACAGAAAACAGCACGTAGCACAGTCTACCAGCCCAGTAACAGCTCTAAAAAAACACGAAGCAAACCAAATTTTTTTTCCAACCAATTGCTCATTTTTTATAGATTGTTTACGAACGAGGTTTGCTTGTACCGTGTATAAGTTATTATTGATGAAAACCCCGCGGAAAACACGTTTTTTTTTTCGTGGTGAAGGTACTGTGTTGGACATCCTTCCAATGTTGAATTCATTTCCAAAATTTTTCAAGGAAAGAGAGGATGGGAGACTTGTATCATCTCGTTATTATTGGGAAGCAATCTCCTATATACACCATGTACACCGTCGTAAACAGTGTAAATTGGAAATATTATAAAGGTTTCAATTTTCCGTATAGTACCGTGTATAAGTAAGTTATTAGTGTCAATAACCTGCGGAAAATCACGGTTTTTTCCGTGGCGTTAGACTCCTACTGGAGGACCACGTTGTTCCCAAAAACAAAGTGAAAACTTTAAGTTTTTCCAACCAAATATGCATTTGTGAAAGATTTTCTACAAACAAAACTTGATGAAGCTTGATGGCGGGGTACCGTCGTCAATCTTTGAATTGGCCCAGAAAGATGATTGTGACAGGTTTCCACACCCACCAACTCCAAGAAAGTAGGCAATACCATCTCTGGCAGAGTGCCAACATCATGTCTACTATAACTTTGATATACTGTAAAGGCGTTTCAATGAATAACGAGGCGGGATGCCCCGGAAGATGATGTAGCCGCCAACCCAGCCCGTAACAGCTCTCAAAAAAATTGTGAAAACTCGTATTTTTTTTCCAACCAATAACTCATTTTTAATAAATTGTTTATGGACAAACCCTGTCGATTATTATTACGACGATAGACCATAATTATGCCATATTGTTTGTTTCTGCATAGTAAATGCTTCTCAATAAATAATGTGGCGTCAGTCTCTTAACAGACCTCTTACCGCGAATGAGGCTTGCCGATTATTATAGGCTGTAATTACGATATACTGCATACAGTTGGTGCTTCTCATTAAATAACTAGAGTGTAGTGTGCCATCGTCAACGCAATCTGCCCTCTACACATTGACCCCGAAAAAATAGCCCAGTAACAGCTAGTGTCGTAGTCTCCCCTTGGCCCCGAAAGCAGGTTCCCACTACAATAAATAGACCCTACCAGTCTTTAGACCGGTTCCCACTCACCAAAAAACAGCCCGTATCGCAGTCTATCCTCTCTACATCCTCTCCCCGAAACAAGATTCCCACTCTGCAAGAAAATAGCCCCGTAGAAGCTCTCAAAAAAACACGAAGAAAATCAAAGTTTTTCCAACTAATTACTCATTTTTTATAGATTGTTTACGAACGAGGCTTGCCGATTATTATTACGACGATAGACTGTAATTACGATATACTGCATACATGTATGTAGTAAATCATTCTCAATGAATAACGTGGCGGGATGTCTATAAATTGGTCCGAAAGATGGTGGTTCCCACCACCCACTCTCTAAGAAATGCTTCGTCGTCTTGGTGACGGAATCTAAACGGCAAAATTAAAAATATTATTCAGGAATTGTGGAAAGGGGAAAAAGTTTCAAATTTTCCATATAGCACCGCGTTCAGCGGCGAAAATTACGATTTTTCCGCGACGTTAGACACCCGGGCCAGTAACACCGTCTATCCTCTATACATTCCCACTCACCAAGAATAGAGCCCAGTCGCAACTCTCAAAAAACACGATGAAAATCAAAGTTTTTCCAACCAATTACTCATTTTTAATAGATTGTTTACGAACGAGGCTTGCCGATTATTATAACGACGATAGACTGTAATTACGATATACTGCATACATGTACACAATAAATCCTTCTCAATGAATAACGTGGCGGGAATGTCTAAATTGATCCGAACGATGGTGATGCTTATAGGTTTCAACTCAACATCGTGTATGTATAAGGTATTAGTGATCAAAAACCGACGCAAAACCTCTTTTTTTTCGTGGCGTGAGGCACGATGTTGAACATTTCTTTCATTCTACTTTGACGTTTGAGGGGGCCATTCATGGTGTTGAATACATCGTTTCCTCTGTACAATTTCAAAATTTTCGAGGATTTCATTATTACTGGGAAAACCTCTCCTCTCAAACCAAGTACAACGGCATAAACAGTGCTAACTGGTAATATTATAAAGGTTTCACCGTGTTCGACATTTTTTTACCTTTTCATTTGACGTTTGAAAGGAGAGTGGCATGGTGCTTATATCATTTCCAAAATTTTTCAAGGAAAGCGTGGGTGGGAGACTTGAATCATCTCGTTATTATTGGGAAGCATTCTCCTATGGACACAATGTACAAAGCAATAAACAGTGTTAAATGGAAATGTTATAAAGGTTTCAATTTTCCATACAGTATCGTGTATAGGGTAGTTATTAGTGTTAAAAACTCGCTGAAAATCACGACTTTTTCCATGGCGTTGGATTCTCTCCTGGAGTACCACACTGTTCCTATTTGCTCTCTTAGTGTTAATAACTCGCGGAAAATCACAATTTTTTCCGTGGCGTTGAACCCTCCTGGAGGACCACACTGGTCCTATTTACTCTCTACAACAACTCGCCCATTTCCAAATACCGTTATTATTGGGAAGCAATCTCCTATAGACACAATGTACAACGCAGTAAACAGTGTTACATGGAAATGTTATAAAGGTTTCAATTTTCCATACAGTATCGTGTATAAGGTAGTTATTAGTGTTAAAAACTCGCTGAAAATCACGATTTTTTCCATGGCGTTGGGCTCCCTCCTGGAGGACCACACTGTTCCAAGAATCATGTTTTCTCTAAAACAGCAGCTCTACAGTTTTCTGAATGAAAACCTTGACTTACAGATGGTGGTGGTAGCTCTATACACGCACACTTTCACCTGTTTTGTCTGATGGCAGCAAAAAATAACATTGAAACTTGTGTTAATAATCTATTTTGTTTCAGAAGTGCACATCATGGACCTCTTCGAAACATTTATTGATTTGACTCAGCATTTTCAAGGATTTCTGTCCTCGTCCCAGACCGAACCTCCGCCTCGACAGGCCCAGTACGTCTACTTGACGTCCAAAATACCTCCGATCCCGGATGTCAAAATTCCACTCTACAAATGGCAAGATTTCTGCATAAAATTTTACGCACTTTCAGCTACTCTCCCTCATACAGTAGCTGTAAAGTTGACACATTTGCCGTTGCACAACCTTTTCCTCGACTTGATATTCGATGGGCCCGAAGCTGTAGTATTTGAAATCAAAATTGACGAGTTTGTAGAAGCAACCATGAGAAAAGTGTTTGTCATGTTTAATGACATTCTTGATGACAAGATGTTTGTCATTCGTGCTGACAGAAGTGATTCCAGGGGAGTCCGACTGAATTTCGTAAACATTTCGCTGTCGTTTACCGACTATGTGGAGCTGTGTCCGTATCTGCAAAATGAACTCGAATATTTCACCATTGATATGAAGAAATACTTTCCTGGCTGCAGCATACTCTTCCAGCAAGCGAGCGAATTCCCTCTTCCAAAAGCGAGGGATTTAAATGACATTGACTCTCGTTTAATTACTCCGACACATTTACATGTTCTCGAAAGAGGTACTCGCAAGCGACCAATTCGTATCAATGTAACATCGGTTAAACTCGATAAAGACAACATCAAGTCCATCAGCCAGTTTCTTCCAAACGTTCTAACTTTCGACGATTTAGAACGTTTGACTTTCCCGATTATGACGCGCTATCAATCCGAGCTGCTGAACCAAAGCATCTTTTGCGTTCAAAGTGGTACCCTCGTATCATCCACTTTGTTGAGAAAAAAACATCATATTCACGTGGCTACGTTAGTGCTTAAAAATGACAAGAAGAAACAGTTTCTTTACAAGAACCTGGCTGCATTCGAGCAGTCTTCGCGTCATACGTATACCGTCACCGAATCAGAGTACAGATATTTTGCTGACTTGGATCGTACGAGTGCCTTTAGCGAGTATTCTCGTAGTATTCATTACCACTTTACAAACATGACCAATCGGTTTTGTAAAAAATTTGCAAATCGCTTGAAAAATGACTATTTCGAAAACTTACTCTTGGATATTTGAAAAGATGTCACAATTACGAATGTGTAATAAAAAGTTTTGTTATGCAAATGCATTGTGTTTTCTTTTTCGCTGCGCTTTTTGAACTGGGTGAAATAGGTAAAACGGTGCCGGGAGATCTTCGAATTCCGTTGACTGTCGCCACAATCAGGTTCTCTTTGACGTATAGTTTACAGCTAGGGTTGGGAATGGCAGAGTATTTATTTTCACATTTTACATTTGTGAAGAAAAGAAATCTGCAAGGTGTCGTCTACACCTTGCAGGGAACCAAATCTAAACAAGGTTATCGGGTAAAGTGGGATCAAGGCTAGAAGCAGCAGTCACTGCTTTTTGTGGACAGTGAGAAAAAAACTCCAAACTGTGGCTTATACGGCATTCTGACCATTGAGATACACGAAGCAAGCGTAGGCCTCGTGAATCTCCGTCGTACTGGATTCGACCACTGATGCAGTCCTTCCGATTGGTACCTGTCCAGAACTCCAGACTTTTTTGGCGAGTCAGTACGACCCCACTCGAACTGAGTGGGGGATAGTTTGCCAGAATACTTTGCCGATGTCCAATTTCTCTTGAGGACTTGGTTCCAGGCAAAGTATGCCTGCTTCCGGACACCTCTTTCCACCAGAGATTCCTTTTCTCACGCCCGCGACAAAGTTAGAAAGAGCTGGAAACAGTTTCAATCTCAAGAGTTTGACAAGGAATCTCTTTGAACCTTGATGTCAGGTGTAAATTTCTTCCCACTTTATCAGGTAGCCTTGTTTAGCCGGTTTCGTGGTTCTCTGGGGCTGAAATCTGCAGACGGTGGTCGGTAGTTTCTTCTTCTCGCTATATTTTGGTGAGTCATGAAACGACCTTGAAAGAGATAATTGAACAAGGTTTTTCGACACACACGCATTCCAAAAGTTTGCTAGTCCTTGAGAGTATTAATCTCATTATTTTTCAGCTCGCTATTTTGGTGCGAATGACATTGGGGTATGGGCTTCCTATTGTTGATTCAATCACCTTTGGGTGACCTGTTCCACGACCCGCTCACGACATTGAAGACCTTACAGTTCTATGGGCCATGTGTAAAGGAAGGAAAACATTGACCTCGAAAAGAGATCATGTTTGTCAAAAAAGAAAACCTCGACCAGTCATCTCAAGGTCTCAAGGTCTTACCAACGTAGCATTTTTACATCGTTTTGCCCAAACCAGAGTGTGTTATGAAAACTGAGCACAGAGACTTTGCTCAAGATTTGGTCTGCTGGAAAAAAAAATCTTGTTCCCTCTATGAAGAGTTAGGCCCAAAATCAAGCAGGTAGGTCATTCCTACTCTGGAGTATTTTGGTTCGTCGCCGTAGATTTCACTGCAATACCGGGGTCTTTCCGAATGTTTTAGCAGGTGTGCTGATAGCACAACAGGCCAAAATTAGGCAGGGACTAGTTTGAAAGAGTGGACAACGTCTCGGGAACTTTGAGAGCCTCTACCAACAGCGTGGAGTACGGTTTAGGATTGCATAGAGTAATATCACCACTGCCGAGGATTAAGATTACTCTTCACTTGGAAATCCCAGTATCATAGACAGCTACGACAGAGGGATGTAGAGAGTGAAGAACACTGTGTGACACTTCTGGAACCTCTCAAGAAATCCTTGCTGTGGTTAGCGACAGCGTGTTATGCATGTGACCCTGAAACGTTGGAAGCCGTGGAATTGCAATCTGGAGTTGAAATTGATGAGAGTAATTAACAATTTTTTTCAAGGATTCTTGGAAACGATGCAAAAGGCTATACTTTAACAACATCAAGTTTCTGAGTTTAATGGTCCACGAAACGGTAACGCTGGTATT
This sequence comes from Symphylella vulgaris, assembly GCA_034698405.1. Classification (NCBI taxonomy): domain Eukaryota; kingdom Metazoa; phylum Arthropoda; class Symphyla; family Scolopendrellidae; genus Symphylella; species Symphylella vulgaris. The sequence continues at coordinate 5,090 of JAQGBM010001021.1, read as the reverse complement.
TCTGTCAGTTTGAAAGCGTAATTAACAAATGTTTCAAGGTCTCTCGAAAAAATGTCTTGCAGAGTGGGGCTAGATGCAAGCGTAATAGCCTGAACCAAAAATCTAACCTTGGTATTTCAGTCAGTTTGATCAAACAAAAGTGCTTACCGACAAGCAAAATAATGTGAAAGATCTGAAAGATCACGAATTACACCCACCAATCTTGCATACCTGACAACGTTACGAACCACACGCATGAATGTTTCTCGAGCTGCCACTGATCAGTGCAAACAGAAGAATACTTGAAACGTACCCTTTAAAATTTTAAAAATGTCTACCGTATTGCCGCCATCAAAAATTTTATTTTTGGGACCCTCCTCGAAGAGCCAAGTAGGCCGGAACTGTTCGTAGGGCTGGTGCCTCGCACTCTTCCACGCTTCGAGCACGCAGGCTTATTGAAAAAGTCTATTTTCATCGTCCATTGCTCCGAAGAAAATCCCTTCAAGATATTTTCATATTCTGTCCTTTCATCCCTCTTTCTCTACAACCTCGGTCTGAAATAGTACGTGGTGTCGTGGAATAGGCTTTTTTTTTTCTGTGTAGGCAATCGAGTACACTAGACCAAAAGTCGTTTCGACTCTTGCTATTTCCAAGTTTAGCTGCAGACCACTCGAGAGTCTGTCCATTGGAGAATGCACTTTGGTTGCCTCGACCGGTGTGCTTTTAACGAATGTTTGTTAAATGCACACCAGTCCAAACAGCGAGAAACGTTCAAACCCTCTTCTCAGCTCAATGACCCAACAAAAACAAAAAAGAGAAATGATATTACTTGTAATAATTGGAATATTCATTTCTTTGCTAATAGTACATTTTTTCTTTCGAAACATCACCCAAGAACTCGGATTTCACGAAAGACATCAACGTGAGAATGCAACACCACCACCTGTCGTGTTCGATAAGGTCAAAGATGTCAAAACTCGCAAAAAGAGAGCGACCACAGCGGAAAATGTGGATTCGATTCGTTCGATGATCAAGGCTGATGGCACAATTACCGTAAGGAAAATGTCAGACTCGTTGAAAGTATCGCCGAGTGCAGTGCATCATATCACAAAGCATATTTTACAACTTAAGAAAACCGCCTCGGGCTGGGTACAAATGTAGCGAAATCGCATACTGTTTAATTTTCTGAATGCTTTCCCCTTTCGTCATCGCCAGGAGTACAACAAGAAACTTTGTCAAGCTCCTTGTTGCAGATTTTTGAGTTTATGGGCGGGGTTATTCCCGTCACCACGAAAACTTCATTTGGTCCATGAATTTGTAAATAAAAAGAATGATGAATTCGACTAAAAACTACACCCTCGTTGATGACGAACACTATCGACCGAAGCATCTCTTGGAAAAGTTACCAAACGATTCAAAGGTGCAATTGCTACAAACGGATTCAGATGATGTAGAAAGAAAATTATTTTTTATCTCAAATACACCGGATGGTCCAGTTTCAACCAAGTCTGCTTCTACTCAAATACTGAATAGGATAATTGAAATATGCAAATCGCTTGATTTAATAAGAGGATTTGGTGAAGTGGACAAGTCCTTCGTGTTTCAGGCAGTTTTCGACGAAAGCAGTACTAAACAAATGGTAATTTCTAAATGGAATCCAGTTTTTGGTGGAAAGCTTATTGACCTGTTTGACCCCAAGACTCAAAAATTTATCGTCTCGGGTTTTATAAAATACCTCCCCTTGGATTTAGATTCTAAAATCGTTCAGGCCAAACTCTCACAATTTGGAAATGTGCGATGTTTAGAAAAACTTAATGTGACTTTCAAGGATATGACGTATGTTTCAAACATTTTTGTATTTATGTTGGATGAGAACGATACAGTCTGTATTCCACATCAATGTACCTTTGGAATTTACAAGGGTTCAATTTACCTCCATGCAAATCTAATACACAGCCTTGTGAAAAATGATGAAGTTGAGGAAGGCGTGATAGTTGAAAATAGTCTTTAAAGAAATGTTGAAGGAATAGGGTCAATCTTTGCTGCCCTCAAAAGAGGAGGGAAGACGAAACATTGAATTTAAACCCCTTCCCTTCATGATTCACTGCGAGTTCAAGCTCTTCGTTTGGGTGGAATTCAGAATTTCTTTCAATTAATACAAAAGATGAATTATTACTCGGCCAAAACGAAAAAGGTGTATTCATCTGTAGCTAATAATTATAAAGAGTTTTGCAAAAAGCACAACCTATCAAAGATATCGAATGAAGCAGCTGTAGAATTCCTTATTCAATATGGCAAATATAGTTATTCATATAAAAAACTGCTAAGGAACGGCATAAAATATTACTTTACGACAAAAGGAAAAATTTTTGGCTGCGTCGACGTTGGTAAACACCTGATTGGTTCGATAATTCCAATTGAAAACTTGAGAATGTTGTTGGCTGACATTGAAACTAGCGTAAACTCTAAAACCGAAGAAGCAATGTTCATAAAATATTGCCTCCTTTCCAGCTTTAATCCAAAAGCTATTTTGCAAGTCACCCCCAACACGGTTGAGAAAACGATCGAATTAATGCCAAATAGGTGCAGTGGTTTTTATTATTTTCTCGAGTCTCAAATGAAATCATTCATTACAGAGAAAAAAATTAAACCTACAGATAGGGTTTTCCGGCAGAATTTCAAGTGTTATATGTATTTTTTGAATTGTTTACGTTTAAAGCACGGGGTGAATTTTGGTTTGAAAAAAATGACAAAAATGATCAGAATATCGACACGAGAGTTATTGTGAAAAAAAGGGCTGTGTATATTACAGTATAATGGGCCGTATTCCACGGGGCCGCCAGCACGTCTAGGGTTCAGGCAGTTAAAAAATCTCAAACCAGTCCTACCTCTTCGAAATAGTCGATTATTGACATGGTCCGAGCAAATGGCGCGTTATGATTGGCTGCTTTGTAATCACGTGATGTATTTTAAATACTGTAATTGGTTGACTCGTCGAAAAATTGGACCGTTTGGCAAATAAACAAGCTACGCCATTTTGACTGTAGGGAGCCAAAATTTTTAAAGAATCTGTAGTCAGCCTGTGATTCTAGGCTGAGTTCTCTCTCGATTAGCCTTTGTAAAGGGCAAATGGTTGACACTGGCTTTATGATGATCTATACCAGACCTGGTCGTCGATAGGTCTCAAAAATTAAAATACTGCAACTTCGTCGCCCTGTTGAACGGGACACACCCGAACTGTCAGCTTTCGTTGAGAGTTTTTCCAATCCTCAATTGCTGTAAGGAAAAATAGCGTGCCGAAATGCTTACAGTTTTTTTTTTTTTTTGCATACTAGAGTCGGTTTTGACAACAGTGTAATGGGCTTCGCACTATTATCTGTTCCTTCGCGCCCCATTCCTGTCAAAAAGTGTTTCCTTTTTGTCACGTGCAACTTGGCTTTTCGACTAATTTATTGTCGGTTTAAATTTTTCAATTTTGGTTTAAAGTATAATAGGCAAATAATCGAAATTCTCAAACGTGGGAAAAATAATCGGAATTATTGGTATAAGTTGGTTTATTGGGCGTTTACCGAGGTATAACGAGGTATAACGCGGGGTACAAGCCCATAATTACAAATGATAAACGTATATTACAAATGAGTGTAATTTCAAAACGTTGAACACGTTATACTGCGATATAGGCAGACTATAAACTGACTAGGTGAAACGGTGGCTACCACAAAACAATTTGATCTTTTGCTACCACTTGTCCAACTATTTTTGTCAATCTATTCAGTCCAATTCTGAGGTTGTGTTTCAAACACAAGCTTCGCAAATAATATTGATAATGCTCGATCTTTCGTCTGAAAATTTTTTCATCGTGTCCAACATGTTTTTTGGTTATAAATGGTTTGAGTTGGTGTTCCAAAAAGTAGTAAAACCCACTCGTAGTATCTGTAATTAATTGGAGGGTTCGTTCAACAGTCCTTGGGGTAGCTTCCAAAATTGCATTTGTTTTGAAACCGGTAATTAGCGAATAACAAATGAATATCGCTTCTTCACTGCTTGCATTCGCGTTCAGTTCCAAATCAGCTAATAACATCTTCACGCTGCTGATTGGATAACATGCCTGTGTTTCGGCAACTCGCATTTGCCCAAAAGCAATTCCTTGTGTTTTAAAGAATTGTTTCAATGCATTATTAATGAGATTTTGGTATGTGTATGAATACGTCTTGTACTTTGCGAGAAACTGATATCCTGAACTGCTTGATTTGATGGGAAGGTCATTCGTTTCGCAAAATTTTCTGTAGTTGGTAGCGACAGAATCGTAAGCACGCCTAGTTGTTTTAGAGAAATAATCCATTTCTTTTGTATTATTCGAAGAAATTCTGCATTTTTGACAGAATTCTGAATAACTGGTCAGACGTTGGAAGCAAAACTATCACTGAACACGTCTTGGTAGAAAACGTGTATTCGGGGATGTCGAGGACACCCTGGCAAAAACACCAAGGCCATGGTAGTCAAATTCCGACGTTTTTAGTATCACTTTCTCTCGAACCCGAAAAGAAATGTCCTTGGGTTTTCGATAACTAATGGCACAAATGAGGAAATGGTCACATTGAACGGAGTCATTACTCCCTCCATCCAGCATGGAATAATCTTGAGTTTTCAATAGCTCCTCCCACTCTATACTTATGCTGATAATGGCGGGACCAGTACCTATATCGGGAAGAGGTCTCTGCTACCTGTACCAAAGAATACCGTTATTTCAAAAATTCAAAATTACCTTCAGGAAGCGTGGGTACAACTGTCTTTAGGAGATAACTTTGAGATCTCTTACCGAGGAAGGCACTGACCGAACTTCTCGGCGGCATTCTGCATACCACACAGAATCCCAGATTGGAATATGGTTATTTCTTCAACTCGAAAAAAATCTGAGAAAATTAAATTTTTTAAACCTCGTCTATTGTCCGGTCGCGGTCGCATTTATTTCACATTAAATGACGACGTAATGGTCGAGTTAATTGAGATTTATTCGAGTTTTGTAAATAGCTCAAAACAAAACTCGTTAGTCCATCTTAAACAAAAAAATAATCCCCAAAAGGCGTATATGAGTACGATTAATTTGCTGA
>JAQGBM010001020.1:0-11576 GCA_034698405.1 Symphylella vulgaris | reverse complement strand
TTACAAGCTATGGAATTTAATAAAAAATATACCGTTGGAAAGCTCAGTTATTCTTGTAGGAATCGGTATAAATGTCATATTGAAGTAAAAAAAGAAAAAAAATTATTTTTTTAGTAAAAAAATTTAGCATGGTCTTTTTTAAAAATTATTTAAAAATATTAAAAAACATTTTAATAAAATATGAAATTTACCTATTCCTACAAGAATAACTGACTGAGCTTTCCTACGGTATATTTTTTATTAATTCCATAGCTTGTGGAAAGTGTGGTCACGCACAGAAAATGACCCAAATTTCACATTGGGTATATTCCGCATACTGTTAAAGAGTATTATTTCGTTGAGTCTATCTTATAATTTTCATTATTTTATATTATATAGGAGCTATTATATTATAATAATTTTATTTAACAAAACACTTGTCGTACACAAGTGTTTAAATTTTCCTGACTGTGCACGCGACGATTATAAGATCTCTAATGAGAACTCTCTGTAATCTCACTTTAATTAAGCTTATAAATATTACTTACAACGAATACAGAAAATACCAATATGTAATGTGTTGTCCTATCTGCAAAATACAAAAGTATTGACTTAATTATTAAAACATTACTTTATTTTATATTTTGTATGATTAATGAACATAACATTTCCGTTTAATATTTTTAAATTGAATCTTTACAGTATCCGTCCAAGTCTACTCATTTCCCTAGCATTAATTTCCCTTCATAATTACGTATCTCCACTGTGTTTAGATAACGGAAATTTTTTTATCGTAGGCTAATTATAATATTACTTTAATACTTTTTTTAAATACAATTTCCAAGGGTATATTAAGAAATGGCGGCTGGAGGTCAACACAATAATAAATTATATGACTCTATCTAAACCATCTAAGGAAGCATGTCGTAATGCCTGACTGTATGATGTCCAACGCCCACCCTGTATAAGTGTATATGCATCATACGCGCTGGGCGTAGCCACAGAGCGCGAATATTATACAGTGTCCACATACGTATACGAATGTAGCCTTAGTGTTTTTTTATCGGATTTTTTAAAAGCATTTGACAAGGTCTTCCAGTTTCAATGCAAAGTTTTTACACATTTTTTTCTGAACACTCCAAGCTAAATTATATTAACTTTATTTCTGAATTAAAAATTACTGTAAATATTTTGTCTAATATTATTTTTATAAAATTTCCATATAAGGAATTTCGGTCCATTTAAAAGTTAATTTTAAAAAGTTTAAAATAAATTAAGTTAATTAATGCTTTAGATTTTATGTATTTTATATTCAATTATTAATTTATAATTATATATTTTTGTAGGCCTAGATTATATTTTAAAAAATAATTTATTACCTTTGAATAACTTATAAATATGTTTGATTTGAGTTAATATATTTTGTTTTAAAGCTTTAAGTTTTTATATTAATTTCTTATTTAATTATAGCAAATACGCAAAAATCACATAAAAATATAGTATCTACTAACTTAATTTATTATAAATTTTAGTAACATTAATGTTTTTAATAAGTTAATTTAAAATTAAAACGAATTTATCGCCATTTTTAATAAGAAGTTAGTGTGGGAGATTTTAACTTTCGTGATAAAGTTACTTTAAAAACAGGTAATTTGACCTAATTACACCTTTAATTGGTTCAAAATTGGTTAAAAATAGTCCAGATTTTTATGTAATTAATGTTAAAACTTACCCATTTTGTGATTAGTTGGTCCGGAAGCAAGATATTTTGTTTTGAAAACGGATGCTACATTCCTTGCTACACAAAGTTGGGATGCTTTTCTCTTCTCTCAGCCTTTCTTCCCACCTCAGTCATTCACTGCTACGCTAAGGAACTCTGGGATATTTTGTGACGTCACTTACTTTACCTGTATTTACACCTGTGGGTGACCGGTTTAAAAAAATTGACCAGAGCAGTATCATGACCACATAAACTCTTGGCGCCCAATTGTATACCATAGGTTGACCTGAATTTGATATCATCTGACCAGGCCATCTTTTGTGTTTATTCTTAGTTTACCTAAATAAGACTTTGATTAACAAGTTAATAACAGAAAAAAATCTTTGTAAGTGTTATAACTTATAATAATTCTTGAAATATTAAAATATGGATATTAAAAATAAGTTTCGCAATCCTGGGACAGGTTAGGTCTGTTTAATCTAGTTAGTTTTAATCAACATGCGAGTGCTGACAAATATTATAGCCTAGGTGATTTATACCGACCAAGGGGTTTTAAATATATGTTTATTTTATGTCGGCATATTTTAATGCTATACTGATGCAGAAAATTAAAACCGAAGCCAGGGAAAGAGGTTATTTACCATGTTCTTGGGCCAATTATTGTCGCTGTAAGGGTATTATCAAGAATGATCCTTGCATTCCTTGGTATGATTCTTATTTTTGAATTATAACCCATAAATTAGTAATTTTTACTTAAGTTATATAGCAATTTTTTACTCATTATTAAGTTACAAAAACTATTAAATAAACAGCAAACTGAACTAATTAAAAATATATAATTATACATATAAAATAATCTAAATTGATTTTTTGCGAAAATATAACCAAAATGATATAATAAAACGATTTAAAAAATAATAAAATTATTATGAAATCAAGAATAAAATAATTTAAAAAATGATAATAAAAATTATTTTTATACCGTATAATAATTAAAAATATAATTACTAAATATTAATAATTATATATAACTTAAAATATAATAATTTAATTAATAATAATAAAAAATATGCCGGTAGGCCTATTAATACCTTCGTAATTAAAAAAATATAATAATTAGGCCTACTAATAAAATGTACGGTAATAATTTAAAAAATATATTAATTAAAAAAATATGATTACCAGTAAATTTATAATGAATAAATACTCGTAAAGAATAAAAAATATAAATAATTTTTCTTAAAAAAAATAAATAATAATAATTCAAATTGGTTTAGTATTTTTCTTTACGTCTATGAACATTTTTCAATAAATAAAAACGCACATAGACGAAATCAAGGAATAACGCTCTTTATGAGACAATGGGTCCGATTCACAAACGCGCTTAGCGAAAAATGAGGAAAAATACGACACTAATGCTACTCGTAACTTAGCTTCATTTTCATACACACACACACCAGGTGACCAGGCCAGGAAAGAGCATTACTATTGCTTTTTCTCTCTCTTTTCGCTTAGCGCGTCTGTGAATCTCCCCCAATAATACACACAGTAGTCTAATAATTAAATGAAATCATGCATCTTTATTAGTCGATAACGTGGAAGACACTAATAAACTTCTTTGGCACTACCTAAATTGATATTTTCTTCCATATTTTCTTTAAATTCTTAATATATCTTTTAGGGAAAACTGAACAAATATAATAGAAAATATACAAAAACAAAAATTCACAATTAAATAATAAAATTAATACAGACTTATAAACATAACAATTAATATAGAATAAATTGTGTACACCATTATTTTGTTTATCAATCAAGTTTATCCATCATTCTAAAGCAGAATGAAAATAACAAAAATACTTGTAGAAAAAAAGAGGTTTAGATTCACGTATAACTTATGGTTTCATTTCAATTTCATTTAGCAGAAAAAAATCGTACATACGGTAATAAAGAGTGAGGTATTAAGAATTGCTTTGAAGGACGCCATTTTGTCTTTCTCAAATAAAATAATTTACCCATATTTTCATTTCAGGTTGTACTTGTAACCATGACTAAAGTTGTGGTTTTCTTAAATTTCTACTAAGTTTATAACCATTTCATTTACCAACTTCGTATTATTCTACTAACTTGATAGGCTCATTTCCAATGCGCAGGTCTTTCGCGCATCGTAATGCGCCGTAAAATTACGAGCAGAAAAAGTAGTTCCTCCTAGTTTTGTTTTAGATTTAACATTTTCGCTACAGATTTTTGTTTAATTATCGTAACTTTCTGGAAATTAGCTGCATAAGACTATTATAAAATAGCTTATTTGACAGGGTGTAAAGAAATTGCATTAATATAATTCGAATTTCCCCCATATTAAACCGCGGAAGGTTATCTGTCTGCGCGAAAGGCATGCGCAATTCAATTTTAAAAATTATCATAGTTAGCAGAATTACACTGAGTTAGAACTTTGGTAATTGTTTAACTTACTCGCCTAATTCTTCCAAATTTTAAAGATATCCTCTAAAACAATTCGTAAGACATCAAAATTAATTAATGTTAGTATTATAAGGAAGATTTATAAATAAGATTCAATAATTCCTGATAAACTTAATATTGTAAAAAAAAGCATCATTTTGGTCAACAAAATGTAAAAATTCAGATCTTAAACAGATCATTTTAATTACCTTAAATTCAGATTTTTAAATATTTATGACAATCTTTTACCCAAATTCATATTTCGAAAGGAATTTTTTTCGAATTTTTTAAAAGGACGGTATTTTATGTTAAATTATAAATAAAATATGATACAATTAATAGAAGTAAAAGTGGCAAAGATAAATTATCTGAATACATCGGCATTTATTAAATTTTTATTGGTTATTGCATAAAGGATTGTTTTATTATTTTAATATGTTAAACTTATTAAAAACAGACTTAAAGAGTATGTGAAACACTTTAAATGTTACTCTACATTTAGGTGATTTTTTACACAGATTTAATGCAATTTTTATATGACCACTTAAGGATTATTATCTATCTCCGTAATGTGATTATTCTAGGAGATCTTATGAACATACAAAAATTACATTCAGATTGGGTACATCAAAATTACACTATTCCCTACTTAGGCGACACCTAGGATAGTGCATGGATAAATTTAACAACCCTGATGTAACAGCCAATGTAGTTCACATTACCTTAAATTTATTTTTATGGGACCTTAATTTTAAATAAATAGCCGAACTTTTTACTTTACATGGGAAAAAACCCAAATCCAAAAAGATTGAAAGAAAAATTTTGGGATATTATTCTGATTGAGAAAATTAATGTTGAAATTTCAAAAATTAATATTAGTGCCTATTTTTACCATTTCATTTTTTCCATCTTAAATTTTATTTTTTTACAAAAATGTTCATCTTATTTTCTTTCTAAATAATATTTTAATATATAAATATTTTTGCTTTCTCTCATTAATATTTTAATTTAGTCTCTCTTCACCGCACAGTATTTTAACTCCCAGGTTGTTTAATAGCACTCGTTTTTTTTTTTAATTTGTATAATTATTACTTTGGCCGCTAGAGGCGCGACGAGTCAAGAAGTTTTTATAGCAAGGATGGAAAAACACTGTCTTTCTAGTAAATTACTCTGTTTTTTTTTAAATCATTATTATTTTTATCTATAAAATTACTTATTAATCGTGATAATTATTGATAATATTAATATTAACATCGACAATCTAAGCGAAAAGCTAAAAATATAGTTAATTACTTCGACACAATACAGCAGATCTAAATAATAAATAGTAAACAGCGCGGGAAAAGCTCAGCTTTGTAAGCAGAACGCTCGGTTTAGATTTAGCTTGATTTCTGAACGTAACTCTCATCAGAAAGACAGAAATCAAGCCAAATCAATGCTAATATTAATAAATGTTTAAAGCAATAGCTATAAATTGTAATTTAACAACTTATTAATTGTAATTTAACAACTTATTAATTGTTTTATGTCACATTTAAGAGAATCCAAAATAATAATAATAACAAAGATAATAATATAAATAGTAATAAACAAAAATTAAATGTTATTAAATTAATGGAGGTAATAAAACAAAATTGTAACGTATTTTATATAATAATTATAAATATATACTATATTTTTTTCTACGAAAATTATTTCAAAACAAAAATTAATTTTGTTTCATATCTTTAAATAGGTTATTTTTTAAAAATAGCGGTATTTTATCTTTTTTTTTTGCGCGCGCAAGCACTTTTACATCGGAATGTCCAGTATAAGTAACTTTAACCATTTTTTCATTTGCAAAAAACATGCAGTTAATAATTAATGTCTATGATGATTTCTTCATAATTAATTATTTTTTAAGTAATTTTATAATTAACAGACACCATTAATTTCATTTTATTTATTATTTTTGCTCCTCTAAAATTAGAATATTTTGTGCAAATTAATAATAATTATATTTAATTATTCTAATTAATTATCAATTAATTATTATTATTATTCTTATTTTGATCATATTTTTAAACACATAATATTCAGATAAATCTCTTAATAATTATTTTAATTTATAGGAGATTCTGTATTTTTTAGTGTTTTTTAATTAGATTTCCATTCATTCAGACCATTCATGCCATTAATATTCCTTCAAATCTCGCATTTTCCCATCCATACTCGCGTAAACAGCGAGATTCATTTGTAGTTAGAACTGTGTGCTGAAAATTCACTTTTCTTTTGTCGCAAAAGAAACTAATTTCCATCGTTCCTTTGAAACAATTCAAGCTTCGTTAACTTCCTTGTTTTAATCGAAGGAATTAATAGTTTCCAAGTTTTCAACAACAAAAACATATTTCTTGTTCAAAATCCTGAAGAAATTTCATCATTATTACTTTAATAATTTGTTCTTCTAATGCTTTATTTTCCTATTTTAACATTTCCCATCACGTTGATGTGTATTTCTTCCATTTTAAATCTGTAAAAATAAGATTAAAACTGGTTAGAAAATATATAAAGCTATCTTCTACTACATTATAACTAGACTAAGTTAGGCCTAACGAGCTCGCTATAACGATATAAAGTTAACAGCTAGCACATAACTTAAGTTAATTGCAGTTGCAAACTTGCAGTTAAGTTTAAACTGGAATTGATTGTTTAGAAAATATATCAATATAGGGTAGCTGATATATTTTCTAAACAATCAATTCCAGTTTAATAGGCCTAATGTCCGAGCTAAAAATATTGATTGGCCTAGCTATACCCTATTTAGACTCCTACTTTTAGCTCGGACAAATTAAGTTAGGCCTAACGAGGTCGCGAACAAAGGAAATTATTTAAAAAAATGTATTTAACTTATAAACAACTGAGCAGTTAAGGCGTTAAGCTACTTGCAAAAAAATGCAAACGTAGGGCTAGCAAGAGTAACTAACAACCATGACTATTTAATAAAGGACATAGCCAAAAATTTCGTTTAACTACGGTAATAATTGAAAATTTCGATAGATGGCGCTCGAAGCTCTTAACGTCAAAAATTACATCATTTGTCAAATGCAAATCGAAGTAATTTATTTGATAAAATAACGTAGCATGGCTGTTAGTTACTTCTGAGTAAAAAATTCCAGTTAACTTATTATATATAGTAAGGTTGTATAGTGGTTAAGATTAGAAGCAAATTAGCAAAAAAACAGTAAAGTCTTTCATGCAGCGAATGGAAAATCAAACATAGAGAGAGGTAGAAGTGTTAGGGTGGTTAAGGGTTAAGATAAAGAAATCTACAAATTGTGTGAAGCAATAGCTCTAGTATAAACAACATTATTTACTACTGTGTGCGAAGATAATGTAATATAGCAATCTGAGACATATCACGCAAGATATTTTAGGTTTAACGAGTTCATTGCGTGCAACAAAGAAGGAATAAATAAGAAACAAACGCAGAGAAATAAGTTACACACACCAAAACAAAAGCAAAAGACACTTGCCTCTGACCCATTAGAATAAGAGACAGTACAGTGTTAGTATTTTTAATAGAAAATGTAAGTAGAAGATTTGTTAGTGTCGGTAAAAGGATGTAGCTGCCCATTTAACGTTGTTAGTAGCACCAGCAGAGCCCTCTAACGTAGGAATAATGCGAAGTGCCTCCCCAGGCGAAACACTACCTTCTGGTAGACTGCTGAAGAAATCGTCTGAAGCGAAAGGGTCCTCATTCTTATTGAATATATCCGGTTCCCTCGAGAATCCGTTAGAGGTCATAGCACTTGACCCATTCATCTTGAATATATCGGACGGTGGAGATGGTTTGGCCCATGGGTTCGAATCCTTGAAAGGGTTCGGGGAAGAAGAGGAAGATGAAAACGAGTCCGAGTTGAAAGGGTCGCTTCCCCCAGTCCAAACAGGACTGCTCTCTGTAGTAAAAGGATTAGGGGATCGGTTATTTGGAGACCGGGTACCGGAGTTAGGGTTAAAAGGGTTTGGACTCGAACTCCTACCTCCCGGTATAATGGTACTAATCGAGGGATTCGAAGATAATCGGACTCTACGATGTGGGGCAGGGATAGGGGGCGCAGGGATCGATACTCCGTTAAGGACATCTGTTTCAGCAGGGCTGGAGAGGCTGCGTTTTGGCGGCAAAGGGGGCGCCGTTGTGTTAGGAGGGCGTGGCGGAGGGGTTGGGGGCGTTTCTTTAAGCTCGGTCCCACGCAGTCGCGTTATATTTGGAGCAGGGGTGAGTGGCAAAGGGGGAGGAGGTCCCTCAGGGGAAGGGGGGTCCAAATCGGTCGAATAAGCATTCTCATCAACAACGATATTGTCTGTGCAGAATGGATCAAATGGCGGGAAAATGCTCGAATTGATTAAGCTCGAATTAGAGGATATCGAGTCTTTTCGAGCCGGGATTTCGACAGGAGGGGATGGGCTCGACCCAAAAAACACCATTTTATTTTCGTTAATTAAATCCCGAATCGCTTTTTTAGGGGGATTTTTGACATCAGAGAAAAAGTCTTTCTTGTCTACGAAGGGCTTTCCCTTTCCCAAGGGGTCCAAGTCCGAAAATATGGACAATGGAGGGGGCGGGGGCAACATGGAAGGGGGTTTAGATGACGGAGAACCCCCTGGGGAAATGTCGGGAGAAGAATAAGACTCGTTTATGGGAATACGAATTTCCGGTTGAGGACTCGTAGAGAATGCGACTTGGGGAGTAGGGGGAACCACTTCCGGTGGATTCAAAATGGCGGACAGTTCCGCTAGCGCCGCGTATCGGTCCATAAAAGTAGACTGTTCTTCCTGCGGTTTGGGAGGAGCAGGAGCTTCAGAAAAGGGTTCAAAATTGGAGCTAAATGGGTCCGGAACGGAAGAATTTGTTGAAAACGGGTCCGATTTGAATGGAACTCCCCTTTTGTCTTCAGCGACCACGTGATTATTATGGTGATGATGGTGAGAGGATGGAGGGGGAGGGGGAACCCTGAAGGGATCGGAATCGGAGCAGGAAGAAGATGGCGGAGAGGAGAATAGGTCCGGATTCGATTTAAAAGGGTCCGAATTATGAGAGTTGGGGGCTTGGGGAGGGGGATTGAGTCTTGGAAATGGAGTCGTCTTGAACGGGTTGGCACTGAAGTCGGAGACATTAGTTTCGATACTCGTAATCTGAAATATAAATAAATTGAAAAATTAAAAACCGAATCCCTAGTTATTAAGGGTTTTAAGGCCCATTTCTTCTTAAACCTTTTGTTATTAGAGGCCTTTAAAGCCCATTTTTCCAATAATTTTAAGATTTAAGGGGGTCCAGGGGATGAAATCACATCTAAACAATTGTATTTAGGCCTATTTCAAAACAAAACGTAAATAACTCCACTATAACGGAACTGATTTTAATGATATTTACATTGTTGGAAACGTTTTTTTAAATATTTCTTTAAAGTGTTTGTAGCATGGAAAATGAAGTTAACATATTATGTATACAATGTCAATGTTCCCCTTTCATGATACATTTTGAATTTTTCAAAAATTCCACTCCCCTGAGGCCCAAAATACGCCTCCAAAAACAGCTCACTCTGACGTAATCACCATTAAAATTCAGTTCCCTGAGCGTCAACCGTGGCAATATCGCATCAAAATGGCATGCACAGTCACAACGATAGGATATCTCACCAGTTGGCAATGTTCAAAATTCAGGAAACCGAATTTAAAATTCATGATGACGTCAGAGTGAGCTGTTTTTTTTTGGTTTTTTTTTGTGCCTCTGGAGTGGAATTTATGAAAAATTCGTAATGCATCATGAAAGGAGGAACATTGTACACATAATATGTAAACTTCATTTTGAACCATGCTACAAACACTTTAACATAATAGATATTGAGGGTCAAACATGTTAATAAGTTACTAACTTTGAATTCAGAATGTGACGTAGGAGCAGAGGAACTCCAACTCTTATCCATGTTCCATGGATCGCTCTCAAAGGGATCATCAAATCCGTTTGACATCGAATTTTCCATTCCCCCTGTCGTCTGGAAATAAAAAAGGGGAAAAATTATTATTATCCCCCATAATTTTTAATTTCTACGTCTCGGTGAGTGACAACGAAGGTCATAACCCGACAACGGAGTGAGATTTATTTAGCTACACGGACAAACTAAGGGTTCTTTAATGTGCACAGTGCAAAGGAGATCTACACCTCGGTTTAAACTCTCATCCGAAAGAGACACCAAGTTCGAAATTCTTACCAGCCTCAGCCAAGATAAACCTGCAACTTACTTCAGAGGCAATCACGAAATAATTATACACTAATATTATGTAGGCGTAATATTAATTTAACTTAAATTTGTTAACCAACTTAAGTTTGTCGAACTGTAGCCTAATAAAGGTTAATTAAAAATTCAATAATATTTCGTACTGTTACGCTAAAATTAAATATTGGTTCCGCGTCCAGATCAAGTAGATTCCCTATTTCCGGCTCCGGTTCCTCTAGACTGGTTTCGCTCTATAAACGAAATAAATCAAATTTTGGCCAAAAATTAATTATAGAAATTAATAATTTTAAATCATGATTTTTTTAAATTTAATATAAAACTTTTGACATCAGATTAAAATTTTTTTAAACAATAAAGTAGTTTCAGGTCCACTTTAAAGACAAAATAAGTTAGCAGTAGTATTTTTCGTTTTTAACTCATTTTTAGCTTAGAAGTGGACTTGAATTGGATCCAACATTGTTTAAAATTTATTTTTTAAGAGGAGATATGATTTAAATCAAATGATTTTTTTAAAAATAAAATGATTTAAAATCAGACGAATTTTATAAAAAATGCAGTAATTTTTAATTTAAATGTTAAAATATTAATATAATTTTATAGGCTAAAATAATATTAATATAAACTTAAACCATAATATTATATTACTATAATATTATAATTAATATAATATATAATTAAAAATCATGGTTGATTTAAATCAGGAATTCTCCCTGTACCAAATTAAGATTATTATTTAATTACCTTAAAAGATTCAGACTTTTTGTCACTAAAATCCTTATTATTGGAACCTTTAATCTAATATTTAAGAAACAAAATTAATTTATTAAAATAATTCTATAATGGACCTTAAAACTCGATGGTCACGTGATGTGGTCTTGGAACAAAAAACTCCAGGAGAGATTTTAAAATAATTGTATTTTCGTAACCGTTGAACGGATTTGGACTTGTGATACATAGAAATGACCGTATTAAATAGACCTATTTGAATATGTAAAAATATATAATAAAGATATTTAAGAAAAACTGAACTCAGTTTTTCTTAAATATCTTTATATTTCATGATGTGTCCCCATAATATTTTTACATATTCAAATAGATCTATTTAATACGGTCATTTCTATGTATCACACGTCCATATCCGT
>JAQGBM010001019.1:0-11582 GCA_034698405.1 Symphylella vulgaris | reverse complement strand
CATGTGACGACAATGAGGGGTTATTTCAGATAAACAGTTGATTCTTACGAAAAGTTTTATGTAAACTTTTTTTACGTAAAGTTCGTTAAACTAAATTTACGTGAACTTTTTACGTAAATTTTACGTAAAAAGTTTGCGTAAAGTTTTTTAAGTAAACTTTTTGCGTAAATTTTTACTGTTACAGTAAAACTTTGAGGCTAACTTTTTACGTAAACTTTACGTAAGTTTACTGTAACAGTAATTTGAAGTAAACAATAAACATTTTACGTAAAGTTTACGTAAAACGTTTACGTAAAAAAAATTACGTAAAGAGTTCGTAAAGTTTTATATAAGCAGTGAAATTTTACGTAAACGTTTGACGTAAACATTTTGCGTAAAGTTTACGTAAAACGTCTACGTAAAAAAGGTTTTAAAAAAGTTCGCGTAAAGTTTTACTGTAACAGTAAACATTTTTTACGTAAAACTATTTGTAAAACTTTACGTGAACTTTTTACGTAAACATTTTTTATGTAAAAACCTTTTTTACGTAAAACTTTGCGTAAAAATTTGACGTAAACTTTACGTAAAATGTTTACGTTAAAACCTTTAAATAAAATCACCATCTCGCTGTCGTGAGTGTCGTGGTTATAATTATACCGTAAGTCAGCTAAAATATATGGAGTATATTTTTTACACGATCAGCAATAAAATAATAGAATTACCTAGCTTTCGAGAAAATTATATTTCTCATCGTCAGGGTAATGAGTCCGTAGAGTTTGTATTTTTACCCTGACGATGAGAAATATAATTTTCTCGAAAGCTAACTTAGTAATTTTATTATTTTATTGCTGATTGTGTAAAAAATGTATATTTTAGCTGACTTATAAATTGTTTAAATTAAAACCTTTAGGTAACTTTTTACGTAAACTTTACTTAAAACTTTTCGTAAGATTCAACCGTTTATATCTGAAATCCTAATAATTTTGAAATAACTTATAACCCCTCATTATCGTCACATTATGTCGCAATACTGTTATAGCAGTAAAATTATCGATATTGCGCGACTTTTCACTCAAAAACTCGTTCAGGTAAACTTTTTTCTCTAATCGTATAAGAGCGGCCCATCTCTAATAAGAATTCTCTTGCAACATTCGCAGCCCTGAGGCTGAGCTTTCAGATTTTAGTAGGCTATTGCCTTTGATTTTCGGCCTACTGAATTTTCGGCCATCCGTCTTTTGGGCCTACAGTATAGTGACTCAATCCCTTGAAGTGCATGCATGCCTATAAAAAGGCTACAAGACAGTCGACAAAACCTTCAGTTGACCGAAAAAAAGGCAGTCCGGAAATTAAAGCTAATACATAATCTAATTAAGGGCAGCTGGTTGAAGCCTTCGTGGCCTAACAGTTATTCTGGATTATGGGAAGACCAATATATCTGGTCATTAGAAAGGATATTATGAAGGAATATGCATGCAGATCTGGATAATACGGTGATAGCAACGATTGTGGAAAAGCTGCAGAATTAGTAAGGCCGAGTTAGGCCGACCCCAATGGCCAATATGGATTGAAGAGGGACATCTCGACCATGATAAATAATTATAATATTATGTTTCAATATTAAAGAATAGTTTATTTAAAAACATCGGTTTTTAATTAATATTGTATCGATATTTTTATTGCGGACCATATGATAAATATTATCTGATGTAGCCTAAGTATCAGGTTATTTTGTGTTACAATTTCCAAAAAATAAACATCAATATCATATTAATGTATCTAACTTTCGGTAGAAGATAGTATCGTAATATTTATATGCGCAAAAGTCTATTGCGCATGCTGTTTACACCGGACATCTAGCTCATATAACTTACTGTGTTTTTAAAAGATTTTTCTAAGACATAATGTTGTTCACGCCTTTTGCGTATGTATTTGCTATTTTGTCAAAGGATGTTGTCAATCGAACTTCTGATGATGGAGGCATAAAATGGACCAAAACGACCAAAACTATCGGTCCTGAAACTGATAGCTATAATGGCCCTCCAAGTAAGTTTTATTTTGTATTGAATAAGCAGAGGATTTAATAATAATACTATATATAGCCTATATAAGGCTACTGACAGATCGAGGAATTTGTGTCTCGAATCTTTGAATTTGTGGCTCGCTTTTGGGCAGACAAAATTTGATTGCGGAACTTATTAATTTATTTAATTATTATTCTGTTGATGATTGTGTTACGACTCGATATAATAATATAGGCTAATTATATGAAATATCCAAAAACATATATTTTTGGTTTAGGCCCCTACCCGTATTAATACCCAGCAATTACAGTAGTTTCAAATTAAATAATTCGTCATAAATTAGTAGCCTATAGCCTACATAGCAAAATTAATAAGTGTCTGAAGGACTGTCAAGGACATTGGATCTTCTAACGAATATACCGTAGTTATGATTGTGTTGGGCTAAATCTGCAAGTTAATTAATAGCCTATTGATTAACATTATTCAGAATAATTATTTTGATTTTATTTTTAGTCAAGTAAGAAATTAACATTTTAAAACTTATCTCTAAAATATCTAAAATGTTTTTTTTATATAAAATAATACAGTATAATTATTTAAAAAATCATTTTTTAGAGAAAATTGATGAATGGATTGTTTTTATAAATAAAATGGATTAAAATGTTTCAATTTTAAAATGAAAATAATTTTTTCTACCTTTCATTATAGGACTTATTTTTAGACCTACGATAGAGAACGATGATGTCGAAAGCAATCTAATTTGGTTCCAGAGAGGAAATCCAAATAAGTGGAAATCCTTGACGAAATCCCTAGACAATTTTTTGATTCGTAAGTATCGGTATTAGACCTTTTTTTATCGTAGTTATATCTTGCTATCCATTGGCCTAAAATGTGGATAGGAATGTATGAAGATCAGCTAGATTAAAACCTCGTTTCGGGAAAAGGCTAATGGAGGGTAATGCTCCTTTATTTTTTAGCCTATGATTATGGGAAACAGTATGGACACACCTTTAAAATGTGTTCCGATCGAGACCCAATTAGACCTGGAAAGGTTTGCAGATTTGATCTTCGTGATCTAGGTACCTCTTGCATCAGCGAAAAGAATTATGGATATGACCAGAACCAACCTTGTGTCCTCATCGCAATGAACAAAGTACAATTTTTTCAGTAAAAAAAAAGGGTATTTACTAATTAAAAATTGATTCTCCACTTTCTCTTGTTTCCTTAAAACAATAGATTATGGAATGGATGCCAGAACCATATGATCTCGATGACTCAGACAGCTTACCAAATGATATGCCCGAAGACCTTAAGCAAGTAGTAAGGAATCCAAAAAGCTATCAAGTCGGGCAAGGCAATTATGGATACATGGTCTGGCTATCCTGCCAAGGCGAGGTATGGCTTAAGATGATAATGACGTTGGATCGTGAATCGAATGTATCAAGAAAATTTTGATGTTTATACGGCTTAAAAACAATATGTCATCGCCTAATTTCTGAGATTTTATTTTCTAAAGTTGCGTAATATTCGTGCTTCATATAGTATAGAAACATATAACAAACTTCTGAGGCGTATCTGCCGAATTTCTACAGTGACCTGATATTTTTAAAAGTACGCAAATCTCATCAGAAGGGTATAGAGTAAAAAAAATCACAAATTTCTTGATTCCTGTTATTTCCTATACCAGCCGGTCATCCACAATCCAACGTCCTTAAAATTCTTCATGATGGAAAAAAGGAGGGAGACATGTACAATAATAGCAAGATTTCATACAAGTATCTTACTCCTGATACCGTAATTATATTGGCTATGTGCTAAAATTCGAAACATTTGATTCGAAACCCGAATTACTGTTCCAGTAAATCCAATACTTGTATTTGAAATAATTCGAATATTTTAAACCCAGGGCGGAATGATTGCAAAACAAGACGGCATGAAAATGTGGACCCACCCCTAACGTATACGAGTTTTAATACCGTAACTCATTTTAATTTTTTTTTTCTAGTCACATTCTCCCGTGACGCATATCCTCATTATTTTCTACGTGAACTCTTAATTTGCTCTTGAACCTTCTTACGAGTTAGTAATAGCAAGAATAAATGATAAATAATTTATTCCTGGTAGTAGTTAACTTAGGCAGGAATTCGATCGTAATTACTCGTATGGGTGCATTATTTTGAACCTCAAAAGTCTGCAGACTGGTCTAATGCTTTTGTATGGTAACTTAGATCGACCAGTGTACCGTATAGATTTAGTGAGGTCTAAAGTCTAAACAGTGTGTAATACGGACATATAATATGAATGCGGCCCTTAAAAGTATCCTGTATTGCAGAATCCAGCTGACCGAGAGTACATGGGTGAGCTCGAGTACTTTCCACAACCAGGTTTCCCCACCTACTTTTTCCCGTTCCTAGACACCCCTGGATACTTGGAACCCGTAGTCATGATCCGGTTTAAGAATCTTCAACCCGGCGTTCTCGTCAACATCGAATGCAAGGCTTGGGCCAAAAACATTAAACACTCGGATGGCAGAGTTCACTTTGAAATATTAATGGATTAAATTTGTAAAAAAAAAAAAAAATAGTTAAAAAAATAATTAATAAATACAGTATTGTAATTCTATAACTGAAACGCATAATATAGCCTAGTAGGCCTACCATTGTGTGTGTGTGTTTTTTTTTTTTTTTCATTTATTAAACAATAGAGGGGAAAATCGAATATATAAGGGTCGTTCAGAAATGAATAACACTCCCCCACACAACTCCGTAAAACCGAAAATTTATAGAAGATATAAAATTAAAATGAACAGCGAAATAATACTCTGTAATTAAATACCGGTATCGTACTAAGATAATCTACTAAATTGATCTTTTTCACGAGCCATAGGCGGAATTGTGCTTACTAAGCCACTATAGCCTATCCGTCAGCAATAGGCAGGGCCATAAGAACAAACCGTATACGGTTGAACATCATGTTCGATGTCTAATTAATATGTTTTGTTTTTTTGCTACGGCTTGTTTTTATGGCCCTGTCTAAGTGTCTAATTGCTGAATGAAATGTTGGTTAATTTAGCATATTAAGTCCGAGTACTTATGCTATTATAAAATTACAATAGATATACCATGAAAAGAAATCCACTCATGATGGTAATGCGAGTAGGCTATATCTGAAAATTATTGAAATGATAAAATCATAAAGATAAGTTCACAAGAAATTAAGTTAGAACAGATACTAGTGTCTTTTTATAGGCTACTGTGCAAAGTATTTTTATTATTTTACATTACATGAGGCGAAAGGTTCAAAGGCTATAATGACTTATTTCATAAATATTATGTTAGGGCCTATATATCTTTCTTGGAAATATTATCCAGTCATTAATAAACCATATAAAGCATATTAATTACTGTTCAATAAATTAAAATTATTTTGAAATTCATGTTTAAGGGTATGACGAGCTGTAACTAATTATATAGGCTATATAAAATTGTTAACTATAAAAAATTTTTAACTAAAAATTATTAACTTATAAAATTTTATCTCTTTTCGCCAGACATATTATAATAGTCCTGGCTCACAGGGATATAACGTACCATAATAAAACGGGAAATATACCGTTGAAAAGTAGTGTTGTTTTAGTTAGGTCCTGAGTTTTAGTTTTTACTTTTTAGTCAGTTCGTAAAATTTGTTTTAGTTTTAGACAATTCCTGAAATTTCGTTTAGTTTTAGTTTTAGTCGGGGTGATTAAAATAGATTTAGTCACTTTTATATCTTTAGTTAAGAAAATTTAATTCTCCGTTTTTTAAATAGCCTACAGTACGATTTGGCTATCAAAGTAAAAAAAAAAATTTACGTGTAGAAATAAGTTATCTCGGAATTTTTTTAGTCAGGGACCTGATTTTTAGTTTTAGTTTTAGTCAGTACAATAATAACTTAATATTGAAATTACTTTTAGTTTGAGTTGACTAAAAGTACTTTTAGTTTTAGTAGAAATTTATCACAGATTATTATTGGTGGATTCCTAGTTTTAGTATAAAACAACACTATATTGGAAAGATTGATTCTGCTTCTAAGTTAGGGTGAAATTTTATTCATTTTTTATTTTATTTTATTATTTTAAAATTAAAATAATTAAGAGACCATGTCAACAGATTTTTTTAAAAGCTATTACCACATTGATAACTTATAATATAAAAAATATATAAGAAATTGTTTTCATAATTATACGAGTACAGGATTTCTCTAATCAAACGACAAAAAATAATTAATCAAGAGAATTTATGAAGGATTTAATTATTATTTAAAAACTTATATTATTTAGAAAGATCAAGTTATGTTAATAGTATAGCCTATAGGTTTTAAAATAATTGTTCGTATAGTGTTCGCATAAATCAACTTACAGTTTATGATATGTTTGTATAAATAATAACTATAAAATATTAGGCCCTATGTGCATTTTTATAAAGTGAAAATATTAAGAAAAAAAAAACAATGTTATTGAGATAATTATATGACTCGTCACCATGATGTTACCTAAAAATAATTAAAGTAATATGAAATTCTTGATCTGACTGATCAGTGATCACTGCATCAAGGTACTGCATCAATTAAAGCTACTAGTAGAGATATATACATCCTTGATTAAAGTACCTGCAATAATACTGTAACCAACATTTTTCGTAGTGTTTGTATGAATTGTGTGGGGGTGGATTTAAAAAAAAAATCAGCAATAGACCCTCTTGGTAAAATAAAGAGCCTTGAATGAATATAGCCTACGAAGAAATAGACACCTGAACAGGGTAAAACCGGTATAATATTATGTTTTCTCTCTTTTTATATCTAACACATACCTTGGGGCTGCTTTAAATTATTATAACTAACTTCTA
This sequence comes from Symphylella vulgaris, assembly GCA_034698405.1. NCBI lineage: Eukaryota > Metazoa > Arthropoda > Symphyla > Scolopendrellidae > Symphylella > Symphylella vulgaris. The sequence continues at coordinate 4,699 of JAQGBM010001019.1, read as the reverse complement.
GAGTTGCCTGTTTTTCTTCTGTGAATGATGAATGTATACTACAGTATTTTATTTGGTGCCGTCCCATCTCTCCCACCGTCCCATCTCACCCACCGTCTCATGTCTCCCACCTGGGTAAAATTGGACGACTGGATAATTAACATGATGCAAGAATTTTCCCCATATTTTCCAATTTTACCCGAAGTTGGAGATTTGGAAAGTGGCTGAGATGGGACGGTGGGAGAGACGGTACACAATCTTTTATTTAGTAGTCAAAATGAAGTTTTTCAACACCCTTTCCAGTGGCGTAACTTAGTATTTTTGAGACTCTGAGAGGCAAAGACAAAGTGACAATAACTTCCTCCTCCTCATAATTAAATTAAAAATATAAAATTAAATCTTTCCAGTTAATAATTTCTCGATTAACATTTCTGCCAAAAATTTTTTAGATAATAAATAAAAAAAAAATATTTCAATCATTATCAGGTTAGGTTGGGTCCTTTTAGCCCCGAACAAAACTTCGAACGGAGTAACTTACGGTAAGTCCGATAGGAATAACTCCGACACGGAAAAACTCCGATTGGAATAAGTTCGACGCGGAATATTGTGTTGTTAATTTTGCATATTATTTAACTTCCCATCTTTTAGATATAATACGTATGCATATGCTTTAACACGGAGAGGGAGGCAGTTGTACCATAACATGACGGTTATGGTTGTTCGTACCCATACCATCCCTGAGGTTGAGACTCAGTAAAATTATTTCACCCGCCGAGGCTCGAAGTCGAACCTTCTAGTCGAACCCGGGTCCCTATTCCCTAAGCTGTACCGGTACCGTAAGCATCCTAAGCCGACGCGCTATACCGACTTGGCCGGCTCCCCGACACGGAACTCAAGCAGGAATAAAAACAGGTTCAAAAATGAATTACTAGACATGGTTGTACTGTACCTTGGGTTGTACGATATTAAATCGAAGATCATTCGATTTCTTGTCGAAATCTGTTTATATATCAATTGAAAAATCGCAATTTATAAGTCAGGCACCATTGTCATGTCGAACTTATTCCGAGTAGTTATGTAGTTACTAATTATCTAATTTTGTTCTAGTAAAGGCTATTCCCGCATCCTTCGTATCTTCACTGGCGATTTTCTTGACCTTCTTAAATCGCCATTCGCCACGAATGCAATCGGTGTAAGTCTGCAGTAGGCTAGTAGCCTATAATTATTGAAAACAAAATAAGTTTACTCGTATATTAGTAACATTATTTTATTTTCATCGCAGCGGCTATTAATTATCAATTCAATTTTTTAAAGATAGAATATAGGCTAACATTATGAATAAGGAAAAACTTCTTTTTACAAGAAAATTCCACAATATAGGCTAATATAATTATTATTATGACTTATCAAGCGACATAAACAAGAATTAGTATAACTTATGTTCCCAATGGATGCATATATTTTTTGAAATTCATGTATCTAATAATTAATAAGTTAATATAACTTAAAATCATCATTCATCATGCTTCATCATCAAAAAGTTAATTTTGCTTTGCAGCGTTCAACTATATCTCCGCTTCGCACAAACTTTCTCCATTTTCCATAACAAAAAGACCATTTTTTTAAATTCGGAATTAATTATTATTAAAAAATAATATTATTTTATTAATTATTTTAAAATAGAATTTTATCTTAATGTTCCATCCCAAGACAGAGTTACTCAACATTTAAACAGTTCAAAGCAAATAAAAAATCAGCGAATTGAGATAAGATAAAATACTGCAATTGACTGCTCCAGCCGCATATAATGATGGTAAAATCCAACGCCTACTAGCCTACCTTGGGATAGTTCAGGTGACTAATAATAAAGAGGTAGTGAATGATGGCAACTCTACGCATCCCACAGACTCGGTGATTGTGTGCATTTTTTTTTTCTCATCCACCTGTGGTATTTGTTCATCTCCTACTACAGTATTTTTTATAACGTATTTTTTATTTTGAAAAGGGAAAAAAACTAACATCAACATCATAAAAACAAAACCAAAAATGTCTGCTGTGATGCTCAAACGTGCCGTTTTTATCGTAATGTTTTTATTCCTGACTTCGGGGACATCTTTAGCACAAAATTCAACAACTACTGAACTTTCTCACCAGGTTAGTGAAACGTTGAACTTTCTCCTACATAATGCCACCACCACGGAAGGAGGTGGACCAATTTGGTCGCTGTACCTCCCACCCCTTACCGACGCCGTTCAAGACGAAATGCGAGCTTGCATGAGTGTCCCATGTTCCGAAGAAATTCAACTCAGGATCGAAATGCTTCCCCGATATCCGAAAGCCGTACAATCCGGAAATCCCCTCGAGGTAAGCTGTAACGTATTCGGATCCTCCCTTGGGAATGTGGATTTACGTTGGGTCCGACCCAATGCAACCCCAATTTGGTCCGAAAGCTGGAGTTCGAATGTTGAAAAGTTTAACCATTCGTCGGAGATCGAAGAATTACTCGAAACATCGACGGTCGAATTGGTCGAAATCTCGACGACGACGACTAATTATCCCCAAGTCGCATTGGCCGCGGGAGTTTTGAAACTGTTGAACCTGAGCGATTTCGATTCAGGAAACTATTCGTGCTACGTGACCCTAGAACGCGAGTGCTGTTACCGTCGAGCTGACGTCAGAATCCACATTTATAAGAAAGCGGGCTACGACACTGATCTGGTGATAGTTGCGGCTATAGCCTTCGTCGAGATAGTCGCCATTCTGGGACTAAAGACCTGGCAGAAGAGGACCAATTCGGCTTCCGAACTGATGGAAAAACAAGCTTATGCTCCGAATGGCGATAACCTGCATTACACTCCACTCAAGGTACTCTCGTACAAGGAGATTGAAAGAAAGCACGATGAAACACCTGAATAAGTTAATTAAGTATCGCCATATAACATTATTAGGGGATATAAGTTACACGTAAACGTGTGACGCGAGAATATGACGTCAGAAATAGGCTATAGGGCACTCCATCGAGACGGGGTATGCTCATCCGCCATTTTGTTCCATGCACTCTTTATTGTTCTATCGCTGCTGGAATGAAAATACAGCGATCCACATCTTTATTATTTCCTTCTATTCAATAATTATATTCGTTAGAAGTGAATTTTGTTGTAAATTTTATTATATAATTTACATTATCCACGCAAGGCCGCCATTTTTTTCTGATTTTGTTCCCCTATGGGTGAGCATAAATACCCGTCTTTATACCGTATAGTGCCCTTAATAGGCTAACGTTGGTCGATCGAGAGCTCGAATTATCGTAATAATTTTGACTTCATATTCTTGCGTCACGCAAAACTTTTTAGTTTTTACGTGTAAGTTACAGTATGTTCTCAGCTATAATTATTGACGAATTCCTTACTAGACCAGTGGATGTCTGTGGATGGCCGGAATAACCTAGAACACTTGACTCGGAATACGAGCATGGTTCCACTACAAGAGTTATTTATAACGTATAGCGAAAGTAAAAATAGAGCCTTGCGATTGATCAAAATCAAAACGTGCATGGACGTTGACCAATTGCAGATAACACTCACTATAATTCGTTAACTTTCGTAGTGGGATAATGCTAGTCCGACAACTTTCTCAGAACGAATAAATTCCATATAGGCTAATAATAAGTTCGACACGAAATAACTCCGAAAAGAATTAATTCGACATGCATAAATATTAAAAATCGATAATTCGATAATAATCGCCCAACTTGTCCAATTTATTCTTGTCTGACTTTTATTCCGTGTCGAACTTATTTCTCTCTGAATAATAATATTTCATGTCGAATTTATCCCTGTCGGAGTTTTTCTGTTTCGAACTTAAATATCGGTATATGAGTTACAATAATCCTACCATATCGTATAATTATTTCGTTCGAACTTAAATTTGTTCGGGTCTATTCCGGCGACCCATGTCCGTAAGTTGATTTAATTATAAATACCGGTATAAAATAAAAATAATTATGTACGAGTAGAACTTACAAGATAATACGAGTATAACGTAATAATTAAAAGACAAATTATAGGTATCTATATCTCGATACCAACTATCAAGGAACTATAATCAAGGTATTACTTTATACATTTGGCTATAACTTACTAAGTTCTGAATGTGCGAATTCGTAATAGTTATATAATACTCCCTCTGTCCAGAAATAACATTGTCAAATAGATATTTTTTTTACCTTAAAATTATCGTTGTTTGTTGCTAATTATACTGTAGTGCAAAAAGTATACACAGAGTAAATTAGTTGTGTTAAGGGAGATACTCCCGTATCTCCCTTAACACAACTAATTTACTCTGTGTATACTTTTTGAACTATAATTAGCAACAAACAACGATAATTCTTTTAAGGTAAAAAAAAAATATAATCCATTTGACAATGTTATTTCTGGACAGAGGGAGTACTCCGTAGTAGAATGTTTGAATTTACTGACTGAATTTATTTATAGAATTATTGTTGACTTAAAATTAGTACGTTTTTTTTTTACTTTATAATTATAAATCGTCCTCAATTTATATGCTGTCAGGGTATAACCCGCTAACAAGCTTATATAACTTATATCGAGGTTCCTTAAATTCAGGGCGGCATCAAGGGGGTGGTTTTGAGCGTTAATTCCCCTTCCCTCGACCTCCCCCCCCACCCACACACACACAAAATGAAAAATGGGTATTTTCC
>JAQGBM010001018.1:0-11584 GCA_034698405.1 Symphylella vulgaris | reverse complement strand
AAGGATTAAGAACACAGAAGCAAAAACCATGCACGTCGACACTATTCCCGTTCCTCTTACTCTTCGCAGACATGGGATGCACTCGGGACGCACTAAAGCATTGAAGTGCTACATTCTTATATTATTATATATATACAGTATATTATATAGCCTACTCCGTGAAAGAATCCTATAATACTAGGCCTACAGTAGCCAATTCAAAATAATTTTTATTCGAAAATTTATCAGATTCGATCATCATTCTGTAGTTACATATTTATTTTATTTTTTACATAGTATGATCTTCCATTTTCTAGTGTTTAAATTAACAAAAAACTCCCACCAGTCATTACTCGGCATATCTTCAACTGCATCACTGCTCATGACACCGGACATATTGTTGAGAAAAAACTGAATCACTCTCATTCTGTTCTCTTCAGACATACGAGTAGAAAGGCCTGTCACGCTATATGCGTTATCAATCGTTATATTCTCTACGAGATACGTTTCGACAAACATTTTTAATTTGTCCATCTTGTAACGATTTGCTAAATCGAATAAATTTTTTGCCAAATCGTAATTATCATCCAGTTTCGGCAATTTTCCTGTGTAAATGTATTTAATCATTTCTTCAAACGATTTCGGCTCATAATCATCAATATCTATCACATTTTCACCGTTTTCTAGCGATTTAAGTTTGGAAATGAATTCGGGACTTGCCGCAGCGAGTACGTGCTTGTGACATTTGAATAAATCCTTATGTTTAATGTTGCCTCTGCCATCGCCAAAACTGAACCGTATGGTCACATCCGCCGAAGAGGTATCATTTAACAGAGCCTCGAAGCTTTCGGGAACTTCTTGCGAATTAGTGCTCGATGATTGTTTGTCCTGAGCTTGACGGGTTCCGGAAATATCTTCCGAATAGGAGAATTTGACCACTATCTTCAACTCATCTCCGAATGACTTGTTGTTCAGATCAACATTCCATAAATGTAACAGTCCTTTGTCTTTAAACGAGGGCTGGTCAATCTCGCAGCTAGTTTTCTTGCTAAATTCGCCACTCTGAAGAGTCACCGAAACACGATCCAAGTTTAATTTGTCCATTGTATCACTTAGCATTTGCAAATACAACGAACAGTTGTTGTCGTCATTAGGTATATTTACGAGTTTCAAACACCATACAACCTTCTTCTTACTATCGACGCCAGATCCTGAAGAGAACAAAGAACTAGTTAAACACCATTCTAGTTTCCCGTTCAAAAACTTGAAGTCTTGGATTTCCCAAACGTGTTTGGTTTTGGACGAACTTTCTGTAGCCATAGCACCTCTGACGTTTTCTAGCTGAGAAGACATATTCTTCGGGACAAATGGACAATGTGTTCAATCGAGAAGTCGGAAAAATGCAACTTTTGCCTTGGCTGTTGGCTAAAAGACTCAAGAAAAGACTGGACTGCTACAAAACTTGCACCGACTTGCACACAACACTGTGCTCAGTGCTGCCAGACTGGCTGAAGCGCACTACACAAAATTATTAACTGCCTGCAGGTGTTTAAATCTGGGAGTATAATATCTGATATATAGTGTTGATTACACTAACGTAAGTTGGAAACACTATTATTATGGTGATTTTTGGATTCATGGAATGGATTTTGGGTGGAATTGGAAAGTAAAACACACACTAATTAAAAGTATGATTAATTATGTTATATATCAGGGTACTCGTATTTATTATTAACTTTTGGTGTTATTCATACAATTACTTTATATTTTAGTTTAGTTTAGTTTATTCACACATTTGGGTATAAAAATACATTGTGTCATAAAAAATACAGTAAAACATATCTGAGTATTTACAAAATTTACATAATAAAATCAGTAAAGTATAAAATTCACTCAATTATTATTTAAAAATAGAAAATTGTTAGTAGAGGAGATCAACGTCTAATTAAGTCGAACATTTTTAAGAGAGCCAAGATAATCGAGGGACTCTTTTAAATCATACATCGGGTTACTAACAAGAATCTTATAAAGTCGAGAGTTGAATTTTTTTTGGCTCTTTTCTTCTCTAATATCCCTTGGGAGGGTATTGTAGTACCTGGATCCCCAAAATTCCATAGATCTAAGAGAGCCATAATTAGTGCCTTTGGCAGTCCGAAAGACATCGAACTTGCCCCTAGTATCGTAGTTATGGATGTTACAATTCAAGGGTCGAGTCCCTCTATTCACCTCACTGTGCACTCTAACACAGACATCATAGACAATCTGATTGGGAAAAGTAAGGATCTCATATTTCACAAATAAATTTCGACAAGTAGTCCGACGAGGTACCCCCGCAATAATTCTAATAGCCATCTTCTGTAGCTTTAGGATTCTATTTATATTATTATTGGTCTCAAAACACCAGGCTGTAAGGCCATAGCGAATATGAGCGTGAACCATTGCATGATACAATGGCAAAAGGTTAATCAAGTTACCAGTTTCTTTTTTAATTTTTCTAATGGCATAGACACCCCTAGTAATCTTGCCAGCCACCGCGTCTAGTTGAGCATTTCTAGAGACAAAACCCACAGGAAGAGAGACACCCAGATATTTAAAAGGGTTATCTACAGGGCGAGACATATCAAAAATCTCTGTTTTGTTTACATTTAAAGCCAAGTTATTTTTAGTGCACCAGTCTGAGATCAGCCTGTGACTACTATCAATACAATCACCCTTGTTTAGATTTTCCGTTTCTATGATGTTGATCATATCATCAGCGTAGAGTACCACCTCATCAGGAATATGTTCTCTGATGTCATTAATAAACAAGAGGAAAAGTAGGGGACCCAGAATAGAACCCTGGGGAACCCCACGGGCTATATCAATAGGTTCCGAGAGAGTTTTCTGTTTCTGATTAACAATTTCTATTTGAGTGGTTCTGCCAGTTAAATAGGAGGAGATCAACTTTAGGGGAGTTCCCCTGATCCCGTAATACGTAAGTTTGTTGATGAGGATCTTATGATCCACATTGTCAAACGCCTTTGAGATATCATACATAATTGCAAGTGGCTTCTTCATATGACTCGCAGTATCCAGAACATCTTGAATAGCATCTGTGGTGCTTCTACCTCCCATAAAGCCATATTGTTTCTTGTAAATATAAGGGCTCACAAAAGGGCGAAGGCGTGATTCAATCATGCGCTCAAAAATTTTAGAAAACATAGTAATTAAAGAAATTGGTCTGTAATTAGAGACTATATGTTGGCCAGCCTTGTGGATGTAAATCGTTTTAGTTTTCTTTAAACTGTTAGGGAATTCACCAGTAATAAACATAGCATTTACATGCTCAGCAATAATAGGACTAATCTCTTTTGAGACCGCTTTTACAGCTTGTCCTGAGATTCCATCAATCCCAGGGGCCGTATTTTTAAGACAGTTTATAACTTTCTCAATCTCTGTGGCACAAGTAGGAGCAAAAAAGATGCTCTTATTCACTTTTGTTTGCGGATATGTTCCATCAGGGCTGACAGAAGGGAGAGCGAAAAGCGCTTTGTGAGAATCACTGATTATTTCATTAATTTTATCAATATCATTATAGGTTTGGTCATTATGTATAATTTTTTCTATCCCATTGGGTTTTTTCTTTTTACCAGTTAAAGAGGAGACCAGGGACCAGACCTTTTTTGCAGAAAAATCGTCTAATGCACGTGTGTAGTATTCTCTCTTGCTCCAAGCTACTGCTGCCTTTAAAGTTGTATCTATCTGCATATATTTATTATACGATTCTTGTAAAAGAGTCTCGTTGGGATCTTCAGAGCGAGAGAGTCTAGCATATTCTATGTAGCTATTCCTTTTTATTTTGCTCAGGCCTCTTATTTCTTCCGTAATCCATGTTTTCGCCTTGGTATTGTTGATGCCTCCCTTTCTCAGGTCAGTTTTGTCTACAGCAGGAAAGTTTGATTCGTGAATAGCACCGAAAAAACCATTAAAGACGTCAAAATTTTCAAAAACAATCTCATCACCATTGTTTAAATTTTGCCGTATTTGTGTGGCAAATGCATTTATTTTTTCTACAGAGGGGTAACCTCTGGAGGTAGGGCAATTATAATTTGGAACCTTATTTCCTTGATTACTCATAGGGTGTTGTCCAATACGACAGTCACTTCCTCTAGTTAACTCAATTTCAATTGCACTATGGTCCGAGTAAGGAGTTACAACTATATCTGTACTTATTTCCTCTATTCCGTGGGTAAGTACATTATCTGGGCAAGAACTGTTTCCACGATTTTTGGTGTTTGAGTTGAGGTGTATTACTACGTCAAGGGACTGGCAGAAGTCCCTGAACTCTGTTGTTTTTCTGCTTTGTTCGATCACGTTGATATTAAAATCACCTATGATCAGAATTTCATTTTCAGGGTTAGCATAAGTGTAAATCATTTTTTCAATCAGATCATAAAGTTCATGGTAGTCAGTATCAGCATTAGGGGGTCGATAAACAGCAATAATCACAAGGTTTTTATTATCTAGTCTAGCCTCTATTGCTATAGCCTCAATTCCACCTTTTTTGTAGACTTCATGGCCAGTTGCAATTTGTTTTATGTTTAATTCTTTCAGTGTATAGATTAAAATGCCACCACCTTTCCTATTACTCCTACATATTCCAATACAGTTATATCCATTCAGTTCATAGTAATCCAGTTCACAAGATTGTATCCAAGTTTCAATCAGAATAATGATTTCTGGTTTTTTTTCATCAACATAGATAGTGATATCATCGAACTTATTTCTAACACTGCATACATTTTGAAGCATGATCTTTATTGCTGTTGTTGTTCGGCCCCCTCTTTGGGATTGAGGGAGCCATTTGTGTTTTTTTGGATATTTTGTTCGGTTGTGTCAGCTCGCCCACTTTTGTAGTTTCTGATATTTAATCCCTCTTTCCTGGTATAGATCTTTCCGTCATAGATATACAGATCCTTTTCTCCATTGTTCGTTCTGATATTCAATTCGGTTTTTGCCTTTCTATAAGCTTCTCTTTGCTCAAAGGTTCTGTCCGGATATATTCTCAGTTTCAGGTGGTTCAGTTTTCCTTCTCTCGCTGACTGTAGACATCTTTCTCTTAAAATCTTGTTCTGAAATTTTATTTTCATAGGCCTTGATTCAGAAGAAGAGAGTTTTCCGATCCTGTGGTAATCCGAAATCTGGCCAACCTTCATATTCAATTCCTCCACCAGTTTACTGACCTTTCCGTTTTCTTCCTTTTGTTTTTCGATGCGGGATTCGTTTTTTGATTCGACCAGATCATAGACTATCACATTCTTTCCAACGTCCTCCCTCTCATTTCGGCGTTCAGCAGTTGGCTTTCTGGGAACTGTCTGGCTTGCCACTACTTCAGATTCAATCGAATCAATCTTCCTGATTTTCTTTTTTATCCTCGAACATTTTCGCACAGTCTCTTTCCACTCGTCTTTACATTTACTCTCGCTAGAAGAGTCGTCAAGATCGAGCTGTTCTCCCTGCTCATCGGTATCAGGCAGTAGCGCCGTAGCGAACTCGTTCAAATCGTGCACCTTCACTAATTCCTTTTCTCTTTTTTTGAGTTCCTCTATTTGGTACTTCAATTGGTCAATAGTATCATCTCGAGACTTAATTTTTTCTTCCTGTTCTTTGAATCTCTTATTGACATATGCCTGCTGCCTGCACTGCTTACAGCAGACTTTAGGCCTAACCTCCAAGCTGATATCTTGATATAGTCTCCTGCGCCGCCGAGCCGCGCCGCCGATTTAGCCGCCGCCGTTATAAAACAGTAAGCCGCCGCCGCCGGTGTTTTTTTGGCTAAGCCGCCGGCCGCCGCCGCCGATAATATGTCGGCTGAGCCGCCGCACATGTTTTTTTTTTTACTGATAACATTACAAAAACCCCTTAAAATGCACCAAATTTCAAAAATATGAGTTAAATTTTAGAAAAATTTCCGGGGGTTTCACCCCCGAACCCCCGGAAACTGAATAATCTGACATATTATATTCTTAACAGATGGTATGTTGATTTGACTTAAAATTAGCGAAATTTGACTTATTAAACAGAAAAATTTTCGCCTCCGGCGGCTGGGCCCCCCCAGACCCCCTGGGCATATATTCCAAATTTGTGAAAAAAATTTTGGCCCTCCCCCCTTCCAAAAAAAAATTTTTTTTCTGGATCCGCCACTGAGTACAGGTAAGCATTGAAGTTATATTAGAATGTAAGGCTGTATGGTAATGTTACTGGTATAATTAATTATAGTAGGCTATATAAGCGCGTCAAATTTGAAGTTTAAACCCTAAACTTCTCGGCTAAGCCGCCGCCGCCGCCGCCGGAAATTTTAGTCGGCTTGAGCCGGCTAAGCCGCCGCCGCCGACGAATTTTCACTTAGAAGCCGCCGCCGGTGAAATTTGGTCGGCGCGGGAGACTAGTGTAGCCTTTAGAAAGGACTACAAATTACAGTAAATTTATAATAGGGCCTACAATTATACAAGAAATAAAGAACACAAAACGCGGAAACCGTACTATACAGCTTATAAATATTTAAAATATGATCAGGTTAGGGTGTTTAGTTCTGCTGCGGGTACTGTAGTACTAGTTTATTACCCAGATAGGGAATGAAAGTGTCAAAATCAACCATGCAAACAGTGCTAGTTTTACTCTTAAAAACCGGACTATTTCAATATATCACAGCTTACCAAGAGGCAAAAGAGTTGAAGGGTTTGGAACTGAAGTTGCTGCCATTCTTATCACAAGGAAATGATTTCGTATTTATTATGAATTTATAACTTTTTTAGTTATCAAAACAAACCGAAAATTAAACGCTTTTTTGTCGTCCCACGAGTTTTAGACATGTGCGTAATTTGTGAAATTTGTTTTTGAATAATATAAAATTAATATTCGATATTATGCAACTGTAAAAATATATTTAATTATCGTGAAAGAGTAGTAAACATATTAATTGATATAATATTTACCGTAGTTGAAGGTAAAAGTTAATATTCAAGAAAAAAATTCATTTCATTTCGAATATTTAGCAAGCGCTGTTCTTTCCTTATATTCCAAAACTGAAATGAAATTAATGTCGCTTCGACATAAATCTTACCATCTGACCACTTTTCGCTTTAAGGTTTTGGCGGTAATTTAAAACTACTATGAAACTAATTTTGACAATAAAAGTTATTTAAAACTAATTTAAACAAGATAAATTGTATTAAAATCTGCTATAAATAATTGAATCAGACACAGTAATGATCGATATTATAATTTTATCTTTTATAAACAGCTACATTACACGTATTTAATGCTCTTAATGAGAGCCAGATCTCTAAATAGATATTACATTTTTTAAAACATGATTTATTGCGTTTCCTTTATAATATGAAAAAGTTCACTCTCTTCAACAACAATATTGTTCTAATTTATGTATTATTTAAACCTTAGTATATTTTAGGCCAGCAGTTTTCTACTTAAATTATAAGATTTTTTTGGCTTTATTAACATCCCCTTATTAAATTTATTTAAACCACGTTAAGATTTTATTTTTAAAATAAATATATAAATTCAACCTTTTCCTGATGTCTCATACTCTCGTTGTCATTAAATATGATATTTTTCCGTTATAATTTCGTAAAACTACGACGTATTAGGAAGAAACTTAAGCCTAATTTTTAATTATTTAATATTAAAGTATTGTAAAATTATAATTAAAAAAATCATTACCAATATTTTAAAAAATGTATTAATAAAAGAAAATATGATAAAATTAGACATTATTTTATGTAAAAATAATAAAATAAAGCTTAATGATCTCGGACACAGGTTAAAATCCCTCATTTTGGTATGAATTTTTACATTTATTGCAAGTTTTTCTTAAGCCTAACATTTAAGTGGTTTTTTTTAATGGTTTGAATATTATTATTTTATTGATTCATATATCAATCTCTCGAACTCATCAGTTCATACTATTATAATTTTTTATTATTATTTCTTATCATTAATATATTTATTTTTCTTATTTTTAATACACAACAATATACAGTCATATTATTATAATTATTATTTTCCTATATTATTTTGATATATTTTAAATTTTTTGTCACACCCTTTTAACATTAAGTAAATAATTTTTATGTATTTTCTACATACCATTTAGAATAATTTTTATTTTGGCTACTAGGCTATAACTTACACCATTCAAATATTATTCAAATATATTTTTATTTATTACATACTCGCGCAAATTCTCTTCTAATATTAGTTATAACGCCAATAAATTATTATTGGAATTATGATATTTTTTTTAATTAATGGGAATGGATACAGTTTAATTCGTTATTATGGTAACAAACTGTGCTAATACAGGATTTATTTATATTTAAAAAATTGTCTCTCTACATTAAGAACTATCTCCACCATCATTTTAAGTTAAAATGAGTTAAAAGAGAAATAAAATCTCTTTCCATCGGCGTATAAGAATCAAGAAAATCAGTGTTGCCTAATAGCTGAGATATTTACATTTTATTGTTTAAGGCGGTTTACTGCAGGTTTAGTTCGATATTTCGATGTTTTCTAGTTTTCTGGTTAACAAGTACTGTAGGAAAATCGGAACATCAAGTATAAATTATTGTAGAGGAGAATGAGACGCAACTTTTAAGCCCATATGTATTTATATTTTTAAGACGTATTACGGTATATAGAAATCAAGTTAATGTGTACATGATATTTATCGTCGATTACATCGATATAAATATCATCTACACATTAACTTGAATTCTATACATCTTAAAAAAATAAATATGGGCTTAAAAGTTGCGTCTCACTCTCCTCTACAATAATTTATACTTGATGTTTCGATTTTTCTACTTGTTAACCAGAAAACTAGAAAACATCGAAATATCGAACTAAACCTGCAGTAAACCACCTTAAAAAAAGGACTTGTCTCAAGTCTCTCCACTCTACCCTAAATTTTTACCCAAAATTTAAACTTTTTGCAACTTTTCTGGTAGGAAAATTTTCCATGGAAATTTTCCCCCAAAAAATTACGTTAAAATATTTTTTTTTTTCGTAAAATTCACAAATTTTCCGAAATAAATTCTCAACTCCCAATATTACACCCGCGAAATTAATGGCCTACTTACATCAGAACTTTCTGAAATGGACCTCAACCTGCTGTTATCCGTTTCTCCATCTTTCGACAGGGGTTCTTCGCTCTCCCCTTCATCTTCATCCCTCGCTCTCTTTGCCCCCCTTTTTACACCCTTCTTCGAAGTCGACGGGGTTGAAGGCGAAGTATCTTCGGAAACTTCTCCAACCCCATCTGAAGAAATAAGCGCCGCCTGCTGTTGATTTTGCTCGGCCAATAACTCCTCTTGCTCCCTCCGTATCAACTCCTGATTTTCCGCCATTATTTTCTCCACCGTCTCACGTTCTATCTTGTCAATCTGCCTCTGGGACCTTCGAACGTTTGAGGGCCGCTCTCTCCTGTTTCCCTTGGCCCCCCTGGAATTAGAGGGTTGGTCCGAGGACTCGCTGTCGACCTCTTCTTGGGCCCCGTCCTCCATGTCTGAGGTGTCCTCATCGGCCTCCCCCTCTCGCCTCATGTAAGAGGGGAGTTGGGAGTAACAGTGATCGAGGAATATGGTGCTAAGTTCCAACTCCTCCTCGTCAAGGCTGTCGCTACCGTCCATGACGTCGTCAACTTTGTCGCCAGTGGGCATGTCGAATGCTTCGAGTAGCTCGTCCGAATTAGATTCGAGTTCGGGTAACCCGCTGTGATTTAGGATAAGCTGGATACTGTCGTCCAAAGTGTGGTCCATTTCGGAGCTCATGGTGTTCTTACCTACTTCTCCATCCTCGTATCCTGTATTATTTAAATAAAAGAACGTTTTTGTTTATTAATTTGTGTTTTAAAAGGGTTCAATTAATGATGCACAGAGAGCAAGGGTATCTAAAGTCAGTGTCAAGTCAAAAATCGCGGGAAAATTATGTAATTTCTTAGATTTTTGCACGTTCTCGTGCAATTTGGCGGATTATTTGCATGCAGAAATACACGAGCATCCAATAATTATTACCAAAATTGTCCCGCGATTTTTGCGTCAACAATTGACTTGACACTGACTTTAGTAGTGGTTGATGTATAATTAGCACTGATGCTTTGCACTATACCTTCGTCTGTTTACGGAGGTCCGGGGCGAAACCCCTAGAAATTTATTTATTTTTATTAAAAAATAACACAAAGAAGTCCTAAACAAATTGCCTGTATGGACATAATACATAAATCACATGCACTCTAAGCCTTTACAAAAAAAAAAAAAAAAGCATTATCTAAATATTACATCAATATCAATAACATTTTTTTATATAAGTTTATATGAAGTCAGATTTTGAGATTGTGGCCCCCTGCACCCTTGCCCCCACCCCCACAGTTGCAGTACTGCTCCCCCTATATAGTTCCGCCACTGAGCCTAAGTTATAGGCTCATGCTTTGATCTTTCTAAAGGTTATATAATTTAGCTCATTCTTATAGCTTCTCTGACGTGAGTACCGTATTATATGATATACATAAATTAATTTATTACCTATTATAAACAAAAATTTCAACATTATATTAAAGTTTTCGCAATATAGGCTATTTTTTCCATCATATAAGCAGAATTACCTTGAAAAATTTTTCATTAATTTCATCATGATATAGGAAGTAAACATTTTTTCTCCTTTGAAAATCATATTAACTTATAAGAGATTATTGTCACTATTATGAGCAAATCATCTCTTTTAGAGCCATAAAATAAGCAAAAATATTGCAGGTTCATCAAAGTTTAATAATAAAATATCGAGAGCTTAATATATTATATTAAAAACCATAAAACTGCTGCAGCCTGCATGCATGATGCTATTTTTCTATTAGATGGAATCATTAAATTTTTCCTTCGTAATACCCTTTTCATTATTATTACTTATTTTTTAAACTAGGATTGCATCATATAAGAATATTATTCCGCGTGCTTCGCTTTATATCCTATAGCAATGTGCGCACTTTATTATGAACTTTTAAAAGTCGTAATACGAGTTAGCGTAATGCAGTATAAGTTACGGTAGTTTATTATTAGTTAAAAGAGATATTTCACATTGTTACACATAGCATACCGTAAAACCCCCTAATATTGGCAGGGCACATAACTTTTTACACGTGAGGGAACAGACCTTATTTAAATTAGAGGGCCCTGCCAATGTTATAGGAGGTTTTACGGTATACACACCTATAACTCCTGTCTCCTTCCATATTAATTTTGGAACACCCTGTAGTCTGGTATACGGTATTACTTCGGATCACGATGTACTTTTACATCGTGCTTCGGATTATGTGTTTAATTTTTGCATGGAAAGGTAGATAGCGCTTATAGGATCCGTAAAGGTGTGTAAAGCAAGATCCCATTGTTAATTATGGGGCCCCGCATGGATGAAACCCCACAATTCAAAAGCATTATTTTTCAATCAGACAGCTATAGCTAAGAACTTCTATAGAAGAGTATTTTTTAAATTAATTAAGCTATAAGACAAAATTCTAACCCTGCTGCATTATTTTATTTGCCGTCGCGAAATGCCG
>JAQGBM010001017.1:0-11586 GCA_034698405.1 Symphylella vulgaris | reverse complement strand
AACTTTCTTTTTAAAACAATATTAACTCTTTATTTCCGTCGTCTCCTGTAAGCAACCATTTTGAACAACATAGATTTACAACAACATCAAAAATAGAGTCCGCATGTCAAGTTCACCTTTTAGATGTGCGCCGCACGCACTTCCATCTTGGAGTTCATCGCGGCAATTTTAAATTTCAGTCAGCTTCTTTTTAACTCAAAAATTATTAAAATAAAAACAAAAAAAGGAAACTGTTTACAAAATTGCACAAACATTCTACCCCCCGTAAACTGTTTCACTCTTCACTGGAAAAAACACACAACTTTACGCAGGGGCGTCGCAAAATTCCAAATGAAGTTTTAACGTCGGCCATTCTTACAACCCCATCCCTTCCCGGGTAGGTAGCCATCACCACACCTTTTAACCACACATTTCTTGGAGCGTTCTCATCGACGATTAGTACCAAGTCACCCTCCTTCAGCGGTGCCGTATGTCTGAACCACTTGGATCTTCTCGTAAGGATAGGCAAATACTCGTGTACCCAACGCTTCCAAAATTTATCGGCTAAGGCTTGCGCTACTCTCCACTGCTTCTTGAGGCAAAGGTCTTTTTCTTCGAAAGATCCCGGTAAACGAATTCCACCTGGACCTCCGGTCAAGAAATGGAACGGCGTCAAACAATCTTCATCTTTCGGGTCGGTCGATATTTCGGTAAGGGGTCTGCTATTAAGGATTCCTTCTACTTCGGCTAGGAGAGCTTTAAGGGTTTCTTGTTTCGGCGATCTGTCTTTCAAAATAACTCTCATAGCATCCTTAACTGAACGAACCATCCTCTCCCAGCAGCCCCCCATATGAGGGGCTCCGGGAGGGTTGAAAATCCATTCGATTCCTCGTACCGCTAATTTCTGTATCAATTTTTCTTGATCGAGTTCTTTCAACGCTTTTTTCAGTTCGTTTTCTGCGCCATGGAAATTCGTCCCGTTATCACAGTAAATCCTTTTCGGAAAATTTCTTCTTGCCACGAAACACTGAATCGCCATTATGGTGGAGTCCGTCGACAGGGAATCTACAATCTCTAAATGGACAGCACGAATCGTTAGACAAGTAAACAATGCCACCCATCGTTTTTCGTGTCTCCGTCCAACCGTTACCGTCACAGGACCGTAGTAATCCAACCCTGTAAAAGTAAATGGTTGAATTCTGTCTTGCAAACGAACTTCAGGAAGTGAGGACATCTTTGGCTGCTCAGGTTTCGCTCGAATCATCTTACATTTTAGGCAACGAATCCAGGTTTTTCTTACGGCGGTTCTGACGCGTAAAATCCAAAAGCGTTTTCTCAGTTCATTTATCACTCGATTCTGTCCTTGATGACAAGAAATTTCGTGATAATAATTGATGAGTAATTCTGTCGCTGGGTTCTTGGAATCGAGGATTATCGGGTTTTTCGTCTCATCGTCAATTCCGGGAGCACGATCAATGCGACCTTCTACTCTCATTACTCCTTTTTCGTCTAATTTTGGAGTAAGAGTAATCAATCGGCTATTTCGTGGTAAGTCTTTCTTTGATCTTATTTGGGCCAAATCGTCAGGAAAACTTTCTTTCTGCATCATACGCCACAGAACCGTTTCGGCGTCTCTGTGTTCTTCTACGATAAGTTCTCCTTTTCTTCTTTGGGTTTTCTCTGTTCTGCAATTACGTACAAATCGCAGTACCCATGCTACAGTTCGAAGTAATTTGATCCACGAAGAAAATCTTTTTACGTCAACGATCTCACTTGGCTTATTTTCTTCGAGTACGGTCACGCCAACAAACTGTTTCTTTATTTCGTCTCGGTCATCGTGATCGTGATCTTGGACCTCTTGAGCTGTAGTTTCTTGTGGCCAAGATTCTTCGGATTTCTTCAAAAATTCCGGGCCTTCGATCCATCGCTCACTCGTGGGAAATCCCTGTCTTGTAGCATCGTCCGCTACGTTTTCTGCAGTCGGGACCCATCTCCAGTCTGTAATTTCGGTTCCTTCTAGGATTTCCCCCAAGCGATGAGCGACGAACTGTTTAAATTTTCTTGCGTCCTCAGCCCTTATCCATCGAAGAACAGTCTTCGAATCTGACCACATAATCGTCCGATCAATTTGGAAATCATGCTCTTTTAGGATAATTTCTTTCAATCTCACTCCAAGCACCGCCGCTTGAAGTTCCAATCTGGGTATGGAGAGAGGCTTCAGTGGTGACACTCTTGATTTCGACATAATAATTCGACAGTGCGTTCGTTCAGGTTCTATAGTTCTCATGTAGGCCACAGCGGCGAACGCGTTTTCGCTAGCGTCAACGAAAATATGCAGCTGTCGATTCACTTCTTTTTCGGTCTTCGCATAGCATCTCGGAACTCTGAATTTTCTTGCCTCTTCCAAGTTTCTTAGCCAGTTTAGCCATTTTCGGAAAATATAAACCGGCAGTTCATCGTCCCAATCTATTTCTGAGCGCCAAATTTCTTGTAGAATGATCTTGCATTGTATTATGCACGGCGCTAGGAATCCGAGCGGGTCATAAATCGACATTAAAAGACGTAGAACTTCTCTTTTTGTCGGTCTTTTCTCCCCAGTTATTAATTTCTTATCGAGGCGCTTGAAACTACATGAGAACGTAAAGTCGTCTGACTGCGGGTCCCACGTCAGTCCCAAAATTTTTTCTTCCCCGACGGTACTGGGATTTTCTTTTATTCCTTTCTGGCCTTCAGTCAAAATTTCTGGAGCAAGTTCGTCTCTAACTTTTTCGTCACTGCAGCTCCAATTACAAATAAAGAATCCACCATCATCGTGAATTTCCGTTATTTGTTTAATTCTTTCGATCGTCTCCTCGACAGTTTGTAGGCTATCGAGGTAATCGTCCATGTAATGCTTCTTCATAACGGCCTCTGAAGCTTCAGGATATATTTCTAAAAATTCTTTCGCGTTTCGATTTCTTATTTCTTGGGCGATAAACGGACTACTAGTAGCGCCAAAGATCATAGCTTTCATTTCATAAATTTCGACTGGGCCACCTGCGTTTTCGTTCCAAAGAAATCTCTGTGCTGATCTGTCACTTTCTCTTATCTGGATCTGGTGAAACATCTCTTTGATGTCACCACATATTCCGATTTTATACTGTCGGAATTTAAAGATCGTTCCTGGCAGGGAATTTAATAAGTCTGGTCCGGGAAGCAAAAAATCGTTCAGGCTGAATCCGTGGCTTTTACTCGCTGCATCGTAAACTAACCTCAATTTTCGGGTCTCTTTATTTGGATTTATTACCCCGAAATGGGGTAAATACCAAACTTTATCTACAGGCATGGCAGCTTCTTCTGAGGTAAGTTTTTTAGCGTATCCTTTTTTCAAGTAGTCATTGATCTTTTCGGAGTATTCTTGATCTAAGATCGGATCTTTGGATAGCTTTTTCTTCAAGTTTTCGAGGCGACGCCTAGCCATATTTTCACTTTCCGGAAGCTTGACATCGTCTGTTTTCCATGGAAGCCCAACTTCCCATCTTCCATCAATTTTCCTTGCCGTTTCTTCGATAATTTTCTGAGCCCTTTCCTCATCTTTTTTAAGGGGTATTTCGATCGTCGGTTTGACTCCAAAATTTTCGGTTTTAAAATAGTCTTTTACCATCATGTGAAGACTCTCATCTCTTTCTTCGTGACAAACGTGAAGTGAAAATTCTTTGTCAATTCGATCTTTCAACTTTCCGGCTCTTCCGTGGATCACCCAGCCTAGTTTTGTGCGTGATGCTATCGGGTCATTCTTTCCAGCTTCAACGATTTCTCTACTTATGATCAGATGGCAATTATCCTGCCCAATAAGGATCTTTGGTTTACCTTGTACGGGTTTATCTAAAGGTAATTCTTGCAGGTAACTCCACTTCTTAGACAGGCGCCCTACATCGACAGTTTTAACGGGTAAATTCAGATCCGTGACTGTACGAACGTCCGTCATCTCATAGAAATCGTCATTATCTTTTTCGGCGATGGAAAGCTTGATTTTCTCCGAATCTATTTTCTGTTGGGATCTTGAGTCCGTCCAATTCAAAATAAGTGTGTCTTTTGGACCTTTAGCTCCCAATTTTTCAGCGATCTTTGCATCAACTAACGTCACTGTGCTGGCTTCATCTAGGAGTGCATTTATACATACTGTACCTAATGGCCCCTTTAATTTGATCGGCAATATTTTCAGGAAAACGGTACCAGGGTTCATCTTAGGCAGCGTGGTGTGAGCACACGTTTCCTCTTTGGTACTGCTCTCCGAGATCTTCTTGTGCAGTAGAGCGTGATGCCAACTATGACACCCACTTTCTTCACATTTCTTCCGTTTGGGACAACGGCCTGTCTGATGTCCACTATTTAAACACGCAAAACAGAGGTGTTTACTAGTGACAAATTCCCAACGGTCATCTCCATTCATTTCCTTGAACTCAGAACAATCCGCAAGCTGGTGATCTTTCTGGCAACTTGGGCATTCTTTTTTCTTGGAAGATGACGCGTTTGTCAGCAATACAGTTTTACTGTAATTATTTGAACTGCTTTTTGATCCTTTCTTGACTGGCTCTTTTACATCTTTCTTGGAAGTAGGAGTAGACTTTTCTTTTTTCGATCCAGTTACTAAACTTGCAGCGCGAGCTATTTTGCCTAACCATTTTGCAAATTCTTTTACGTTTGCTTGTATCTCTTGGTCGATAATGGCTACCCCCCATTGTAATCTCAGATATGGCGGCAACTTCGCCACCAAATCCGTCATAAGATTAGGGTTGTTCAAATGGCCTACCGAATTCAGATTATCCATGGTGACCGCAAGTCCTTGTACCGCACTGAAGTAGTCTACGATGCCGCTGAAACAGTCATCCTTAATTTCTGGAATTTTATCGATCTTTTCTATCAACGTCCCGACTACCAAATCGGGTCTTCCGAAGTTCAGTTCCAACATGCCGATGACCGAATCCAGACTCTCTGTAGACAGTAACATAGTCTGAACTGAGAGTCTGGCTCTTCCTCGGAGGGCCTTTTGTAATCGGAGCAGGTTTTCTTCTTCTGTAAATTCGCAAATATCTGTCGATTTGCGGAATTGGGCAATAAATACTGGCCATTCGTCAGGATTTCCGTCAAAAGTGGGCAGATCCTTTGCTCCACTCTGGCGGGCCAGTATTTTTTCTTGTCCTATCATCGGACGTCTTCCCATATTTTCCACCAGCCGGGCAAGTACGTTCACTATGTCCAGTTGCGAATCCACGTTTTCGGTATTTTCGGCGTCATCTTCGTCGATCTCTTCCTCCTCATCATCGTCTTTTACGGATTCTACGGGCGTAGTAGCTTTAGAAGGCGTACTGATCTTGCTCGAAGATTCTGAATGTGATGCGGAGGCACCATTCTTTAGTTCTAACCTCTTTTTTAGGATCAACTTTCTTATTTCAATTTCTCTCATTTCGAGTTTTAATAACTCTAGTTCATCTTTGGTCTTCTTAGACCGATCTCGATCGTGATCTTTACTATGGTTGCTTACGTTGTCAATCGGGGTTTTAGTTCCATTCGGATCAGTTTCCTCAACCACTACCACTTTCGGATCTTCAATGCCCTCTTGATCGGCAGCCCCTTTATTTCTAGGCTTCTTTGGAGGAGCATTGGGGTTCTTTGGAGTAGTTTTGGACTTAGGAGTACTACCATTGGGGTTCTTTGGAGTACTACCATTAGAGTTCTTTGTGGGACTGTTACCCGCCTTTTTTCTTCCTCTTGTCATCTTTCCGGACTAATAGCAAATTTATCGATCAATTTTAAAACTTACTATTGTGATCTGAGTCCATAGGATGATTCAATTTCGTTCGAAGGACCAAAATATACACGATATTCTTCATTTTCGATCAAGATCTACGCCAAAACTTTCTTTTTAAAACAATTTTAACTCTTTATTTACATCGTCTCCTGTAAGCAACCATTTCGAACAACATTGATATTCAATCATAAAAAAACAGAGTCTGCAAGTCAATTTCACCTGTAGATGTGCGCCGCACGCACTTCCATCTTGGAGTTCATCGCGGCAATTTTAAATCTCAGTCAGCTTCTTTTTAACTCAAAAATTATTCAAAAATAAAAACAAAAGGAAACTGTTTACAAAATTGCACAAACAATCGGATTTTTCACTTGTCGGTGCCACCAAGAAAGTCGTATAAAGATCGCCAAATGACTATGTTAATAACCTATGGATTACTAATTATTACTGTACAGTATGTGATAGTATGAACTTTGATGATACTCGATGAAATATTCATTTGGCAAAGAGATGGCATTATACGATTTCCCATAAAAGTAGGCTATAAGGCTTTCTTCGTGGAATATTTTTCCTTGTTAGTCAGGTTGACGACTATATTATTGCTTTTTAATGTTCGTGCGTATATGCCGAGAGATGATCAATAATATCGTAAGAAATCAGACGGAAACAATAAAAAATCCTGGCATATAAACTTATAGTGGGAGCTGTGTTATGTAATAAGATGCTGTTAAAGGAGATAATTTATTACGAAAGGGTGGGTATAAAAGGCATTGATTTTACCTTTTCTATGTGTTGGTCATAATGTTGTCCATGTTAGGGTTATCATAATATCGTTTTGTTTGGGCAAAATTATTTTGGAATTGATGATATTATTGGGACTTCTATAATATTCCTAACACAGATGGTGTGACTATACATCAAGTGACGGCGAGGTCACCAGATGCAATGAAACAACTGGTAATTATGGCCCGAACAAATTATATCCTTACTTTTATTATTAATATTGAATACTAGAAAATCAATATACAAGCAGAACCATTTACCACTTCACTCTAAATCTTGTTAGATACAATTACCGTATATTTCTGTGCTGTGCATTCCGGAGTTTTAGTCCAGTGGATAATAATAATAAGTTCCAGTGAGAAAATAATTCTTTCCGTTTTCTATCAGATTAAAAGTCGAGGTCCCGCTTATTTTCTGCATATTTATACTGTATAAGTTACGTAAAACACTCGATCCTACGAAAGTACGAATGTGAAAATAGTGTCAACAAGTCAGGTTATACACGTAGTTATTCGCACTTATAACTTATTACAGTTTTACATTTAACAATTTTCACATTCGTGGGTCAATTTTTATTTGGAAGGATCGAGTGTTTTACGTATAGGCCTAGCCCTATACCTTGGGTCCACCGGGTCCATACGGACCGAGACACCCATTCGGTCGAAATCTGGTCCCGGTAAGCGTAACAGGTGCCTAGCATAACAAGTGCCTAGGGCCTGCCAACTCCGTGCGTGTACAGTATAGTTGAATTGCAAGTTTTAGGCTATAAAACTGGCGATTATAGCCTACCGTAAAGCTTTTACGAAGTATCTCCATAATATCAAAAGTTACATTAATAATTGATGAAAAGCCTTCTTGAAATCTTTCTTTTTTACAGTAGTAGGCACGCTTCTAATATTAAAAGTTTTTTATATAAAGTATTGTATATAAGACTGAACTATGGAGTAATTTAGTATTATAAGGATTCAGTTTCATTTTTCAATCAGTATAGATCAACATGCCTGACGTTTTTCGGGAGCTCGTGCTGCTCTCCTGCTGATCATTTATTCATTTCGCCGAAGATTATACTTCATCATCATATATAGAGAGTAATACCAACGAGCCGGCGGACATGCAAAACGTTATCAACTTGGTAACATGCCTCCCTTGCAAGTATTTATCACCCCCGAAGAATATTATTCACACCCATATAATACATATCCCCAGTCATGCACCCGAACACTGCCTTCTAGACACATTATAGAAGTTTTGATTATAGCCTTGCGAAGCACACTTTTCCACAGTTATGCAGCACTTTTTTATACTCCCTTCCTATCTTCGAGGAGGAATTTATGCATGTCTCCTCTTATATCTTGGATATTGTAAACAGTTTGGTTTTGTTTAACACTCCATATTTTGCATAATCGTTCTTTAGTCTGGATAAACTTATGCACATATGCAGCAGTAAAGTCAAGGTAGCCTACAGGTACCTAGAGCCTAGAGGTGTGTCGAGTGAAATTTGAAATGAAATTTAAAAGTTAAATTTCATGAAATGAAATTTGAAACGTTTCAAATTGCAAAATCGGCTAAATTTGGGCAAAATTAGACATATTTCAGCATGTTTTATTATGTTTTGTAAATTTCAGAACTTGGTACCGAAAGTCTTTTTTAAAAGGTAAATGTATTAATTTCCATAGCCTACTGTAAAAAATTTATTGATGGTAAATTACTAATTTTCCAGTATTTTTCTATAAAAATGTCCTGATTAAATTTCTTGAAATTTGAAATGAAATTTGAAACTATTTAAAATTTATGAAATTGCCCACTTCTGCAGGTACCTCAAATTTAGGATTGAAATTGAGTGGCGGATTTAGCAGATGAGAGTTTAAATTGAAATTCAGTCTTAAGATCCCTTTGTTCTCCACATTCATTGACCTTCAAAATTTGTCCTGGTAAGTGCTTGATGGTTTGATGTCGTCGTCGGTGGTTTTTCGCCTCGGTAAGTTAGTAAAAAAGAGTGAAATTAAATAGAATATTTTTCCATTAAGTTATAGACAAAGCTGGAAAAAATAAATTGTTTCCCATAAGGTCCGCATAACTCTATTATTGATTTGGAAGAAGTAGGCTACACTTTCTTTCTTTCTTTCGTAGCCTTTATTAACAGTATTATACAATAACTTATATATATATAAGTTATAACAATAATTATATCATATACAATAATTGTACAATTAACATATAATCCACTGCTGGATATTAGGCCTCCTATAGCATAGGCCATAGGGGATATAGCCATACACACAGCCACCATAATGATTGTTTAAGTCATATTATATAAGTTAAAAGGAATGTAACAATACATGCAATGAACATTTTAATGCCAAAGTTAGCATTAATTTCTCATCCATTGTTAGCTTCAAATATAATTTATCACTCTCACATACTAACTTGTCATTACAACTCATTCATTATCTAGTCATGCTTGTAAATACCTTTTCTTATTATTTAATTTATTTATTCGCATAACTTAGCAGCATTGTTGTATTATTCTTTTGTGTTCATCCCTTTTTCTTTATAAAAAAACATAAGTTAGTTTAAAGAAGTTTTTTTTAAGAAAAGAGGGGAAAAAATTAATTTTCCGTTTCCTTTTGTATTCCCTCTTAAGGTGCGCAGCTAGGGAAAAATGAACCCGCCCGTATCCAGCGCACACGCGAAGAGATTTTCCCCAGAGTCATTGATCTCCAATAATTACGGCGGGTTTTATATATACACCGCCGCGCCGAGATTGCCTGCTGCCGCGCCGCTCATAGGTGCAGCACCGAGAGCACACACGCTGACATAAACAGCATTTAAAGCAACTTACGTAATTATAGTCCTCCTGATTTGTATGGAGGTAGGCATTCCATTGCAGCACAGAGCAAAGATAGTAAAGGAAGCTCGCTATCAAGGGGCAAAATGCGTGCAAAGGATATTACACAAAAATAGCAGGCTGCAGCAGTGTGGCACTATGTTATCATTCTATCTTGTATAAACATAAAACAAACTCTACTTGATTACTAGGCTGTTTAAAAAAGTCTTATCTTGTTATTTACAGTGTTAAAAACAACGGAGAATCGGTAGGAATCGCTATCTCGATGGTTTATCAGCTGATAAACTTGATTAAGAACATAAATCCCCGTGTTATAGTCAGGCTGTATAAAGTTGCCAGGATCAGATACAGTAATAAATTAGTAAAGATCTAATCTCTTCCATATCAGTATGTTTGAAGTATAAACATGATTCTGATATTCAGACCTTGATTCAGACAAAAAATAGCAGATACGTAGTCGTACCCCATAGGCCCAGTGACACGGAGTAATTTGGGTACAGGTTTAACTTAACAGTTAGTAGGTTAATTCATCATATATTAAGTTAATGTTTCCTATGGCATATGGGTCAGCCTTTTCAAGTTCTCTGTACTTAGCCATACATCACCTCGTGTCCTTCCCAAGTTCCCAACACTTTTACTTTTCACTCCATTGTTAATTTCGAAAAAAAATATCTTTCAACAATCAACATTGCTTTAGTCTTTTCCTCTCCCTTCTCCCTCTCATGTTAAAATCACACCGGTACTTTTCCTAACATTTTGACTCCAATGTTAATTCCACACGGGTACTTTTCCTAACAATCTCAATCTATAGCCTATATTATCTAACGTCTTAATAATCATCTTGTAACGTATACGGTATTTATAACCACACAAGAACAATATCATGAAACTATATATAACTTAATATATGCATATATAAGACTATAAGTAAACACCTAATCAATACCGGTAGCATATAACCGTTTGAAATTATAACTTTTCCCTGCATACACAAACCTTAACCTCTCTCCTATAATAATTAAACCCTTTTCTCCTTCTTTATACCTCCGAAAAAAATTCAAAGAAGAACACGGTAGAAGTTTTAAGCTCGATAAAACTATTTAATTTAATTAATTAATTGTGGTTCACACATATAGAGTAATACGTACTCGTTTACGATATTTATTATATTGCCTCTAATAATTATTAATTTCCGAATAGAATGCGAAAAAAGAACCGTTAAAACACTCTATGGAAGAAGATAATTAACTCTGCCTCGCTAAAATGTATCAAGCTGCGCTAAACTTAATAAGTTGAATCGCTCTTTCTCTTTAATGGTATTTTGAACAATGCAACAGAGCCAGTGAATGTATACAGTATTTTTCCCGTTTCTCTTATTCGTATTATGCTCTTTTACGTAACATACCCAAGAGTTTTCTTATATCACTTTAAGTACACTTATCTTTTGTCATTTGTTCGGGCCATTGAACTTAATTTGAATATGACACAAACGTTTCCCCTTTTATATATAGTTAACGATTTGGACAAAAATAAGTCGTTGGCTCCCGATATATACCAAGAAAACAATATATAAGTATGCCGCAATATTCGTAGCTCTCTCTCTTCTTTTCTTATCCCTCATTTTTACATGAACGCACTGTGTGCATGCACCCCCTCAACGATTATCCCCTTTTCGAAGCACCTCGTATACACATATGATTTTTTTTTATCATTCTTTTCTTGTCATATGTACATGTACAATAGTCTTTCAGATATCGAGAAATGTACAGGGTGAGTAGATGCAATATCCAATTAAAACAAAATGGCGTCACCGTATAATCGTTAGGACATCACCCGTAATAGTTGGTTTAAACAGTTTATAAATATTTGTTTTAACCAAACTAAGTTATATTATTATGTGATGATACTATCCAATTCTACCTCCTTTTACTCCGGTAATAAGTCTTCAGACTTTTATGTACGGTATCCACATTTAAGAATTAGGATATAAGTTACGAGTAGAAGTAATTTATTCACATCTCAAAGGCTTTATAGCTTATTTCTCTATTTATCCTTTTTTTTTCCTCGCTCTCTCTCTAAGTTAATGACTCTTACAGACAAAAATTCGTCCAGGAAGGTGTGAAGGGCGAAGGCTCATATTTTCCCCGCCTTGACTTGTTTCAAAACAATTCGCCACCTACGCAGTATA